>JABFPB010002987.1:0-18357 GCA_022817645.1 Ceratoteleas bidentatus | reverse complement strand
GGTAAAAACTGAAGTATTTATAATATTCGTTCACAGATGGCATCGCACTTACTGAAATTATTTTTCTAAACGCCATCATTCTTATAAAGTATAGTAATTTTTTATGAAACTTTATTCTCCGTGTGTATGAGGTTGTCGAACGACGTAGTTACGACGTTGGCAAACGATTTTCATACGACGGTTTTGTTTGGGGTTGTCAAACAACGTAGATGCGACGTTGTTAAACGACTTTCGTACGGCGGTTCTACTTGAGTTATCAAATGATGTAATTACGACGTTGTCGGATGACGTAATTCCGACGTAAGGTAAACGACGTTGTTATTACGTTGTCAGACGACGTTACAACGCCGTCAGACGACGTAATTAAACGACGTTGTTACAAGGTCGTTACGGCGTCATCAAGCATTTTTATTTGATTCGACACCGATTCAACATCGATTTGACATCTGCATTGACATCGAATCAATGTCGATTTTCTGGTTGTTCCGTTAGGGTAATTACAAAATTAACCGTCGATAATTCGTTATTATTGCAGACATTTATGGCGTGCTTTTCGTCGGATGAATTCGTCAATGATCGAAAATGAATCCAAGTTTTTGTAAAATTTACTGAAAAAAGCCTCGAAAATTGTTGCTCCTAAGAATTTGCCGCCCTAGGCACGTGCTTATTGTGCCTGTGCCTAAATCCGCCTCCTGGTAGTTCCGTAGAAATCGAAAATATCCGTAGAAATTGAAAATATACTTTTGAGAAAAACTCGCTCGTAGTTATCGGAGCGCGCTCGCCGCCTGCGACGCGCAGTCACATTATTGGCAATTACGGTTACTATTTTTATTTGGAGTTGAAAATTCAACAGAACATATGTATATTCCCCCTTAAGGAGACGTCCCAGTGAAACATGGGAAAAATCGATAAAAAATGAAAAATTGTTCATAACTTTTTTTTGTTGATAAATATAAAAAATCTGTCTTTACAATTTGTTCTTCTAGTAATTCCAAACATTTTTCAAAAAATTAGAGCAAAATTCATTGAGATTTGCAGTATCCAGCTCATGTCAAACATAGCCTATTTCTTTACACAATAGAACACTTGTTCATAATAAAAAAAATTATGAACAATTTTTCATTTTTTATCGATTTTGCCCATGTTTCACTCGGACGTCTCCTTAAGAACTACTTTTAAAAATTAAATGTAATCTTTCCGAATTAATTAAATAAACTTTTTTTGAAGTCCAACCACTTCAAAAAATGATCTCTCCGACCTCGAAATTCGAAACCGCAAAAATCGCCAAGTTCGCAAAAAAGGGTTGCAATAACAGAACGACTCCACCGTTAATTTCTCCCCCCCCCTCCCCGCGGTGGAATGGCTCTGAAATTGCGTGTCGCGGTGCGTACGAGTGCGGATTCGTCGGATTTTTTCCCGATAATCCTCGCGCTTCGCTCGATCGATTAAATGTGGCCTCGCATGCGCGCGCCGGCGACGTTACACGGCGCCCGGGTAAAAAGTGGCTTCGGTAATTGATTATCTTGTATCTCGGCGCCTGCGCTGCCCATCGGCCGGGCGCTCGTTCGCCCGGCAACTTGCAATCTCGCGGCGACTTTGCCGCGCGGCGATTTTCGAGCGGCAAATTCCAACACGCACGCACCGCCGCGCAATTATTTTTCCGCGTATAAATAATCCGGCCGCGAAAAGCAATGCTACATGTTAATTAAGCCGCGTTAATTAAATCCCCGCGCGCGCCCGGCTCGTCGCGCGAAAACGTACGGCCGATTTCAGGGAAACGGAGTCGCGCGGCGAATTAGTCCGCGTGCAATTAGTTATTCACTTAACGGTAGTCGGCGGTATCTAAATCGATATCGAAAACGCCGGGATCGCGGCCAATTTGCGCTGATGATTATGTTGCGCGGACCATTTCGCTGCCGCTTTTTTCCCCGCGGCGCTTCTTTTTCGCCGCGGCCAGATGCACGTCGTTAGGCGTGATTAGATCTGTCAAAGTTTCATCCGGCAGCGTGTAATTTCGCCGCTCCGAGATGCAATCAGATCTGACCTTGGCTTAGACAAGGTCAATGCAATCAAAACAGTGCTGCCACCTAGATACCCGCGCGGATCGCGGACGCTCGTTTCGCGCCGCGAGATCGATTCTCCACGCTTGCGAGGTTTGTTTTGGTTTTTGAGGGGCGTTGAGGTACGAAGTGTGGAGAGGATTTTTATGGGGAGATTGAGGGGGAAATTGTTTGGGTCGGAGGAAGGTGAGGCGTGGTTTTTTAAGGAAGGCTGTTGGTGGTTTTTTTGTTATTTTGTCTTAGTTTCGAAGATTAGAGAAATTAGTTTAAAAGGAATGTTCTTACTACTCATGTCTATAAACCATATTTTGCAATATATTCTGTCTTTGTTAAGACAGAATATATTGTAATATATAGATAGGACGTTTCGGGGTAAATTCCTTTGTAATTAATATATTAAAAATTAAAATGTATATTAATTAAAAATTAAAAATATATTGTAAAGGAAGACATTTCATTGAGTAGCAAAAAGTTTAAATTTATTTATTCGCTAGTTTTTGAAAAAGTTTACAAAAAAATGCAAATTTATTATTCCTAATCTGTCTTAATCAATGTTTCAATCACGAAATTTGGTTATGAATATGATCCAAACTTGAAGAAACTTAGAATAAAATGTCAGAGTGCAAATTAATTTCACTTTCTGCATTTGCCATTATTTAAACATTTGTGTTTGTATGTAATTACAAAAAAATAGCAGGTATTGTTCAAAATTTTCACATTTCATTTTTTAAATTTTTGCTTGAATTTTCTAATACATTAAAAGCAGGTTTGAACATTTTAAACATTATTTTTTTCGGCGTTCTATGGATGGGTTTTAGTAAAATTTCTATGGATTTTCGTTTGAAAAAAATCTATTTCTAAAATGGAACTTCTTAAAATGGAAAATTAATAAAACTGATCGTGCCGAAAAATATGTATTGTTTTTTATTAAAAATATTTTCAGTTCCATAACACGCGTAAAAATAGTTCTTGAAAAGTATTTATCTCAACTGGATTCACCTTCTTTCAACCTGGAAGTACATACAATATATGAATAAGAAGATTCTTGACTCTGAATCTAAATCAGGTTTTAAGGATAACAGATGCAGTTTTCTAACGAAAAACCCGATTCCGCATTACTCCAATTCAACTTCAGCTAAAGAGTTTCCAATATCGCTTACATCGACACTCACGTTCGAAAAAGGATGATTTATAACCGAATGTTGGTTTATCTAAACTAATTGCACTATATGGTCAGTGCAATTAGTTTTAGTCGTATTTAGTCAACTATCAATTCGACAGATTAATCATATTTTTGATTACTTTTTACCAACAGTTCACTTCAATCATTAATCACTAGTCTTGGAAAATCGAGACAGACTGATATATCGATTTCTAGTTTCAAACCGTTAACTCGTCATTGCCTATATCTGATGTTATTACATGTTTCATTACATTATAAATTTATGGCAATTCATCAATTAAATAAATATTACCAGTTCGGTTAGACTACTATTAGTCATTAGTAAACAAACATCTGAAGTTTCCAAACGATTAGTAACGAATTAAAAAAATGAGAGACATAGAAATGCTGATAATACCTTCAAGAAACAGTTAGGACTCAGCATGGAAGTATAATTAAATACCAATAAAATCATTATGCCATCATACATGGACTCTTAAATCATATACTAAATCCTAAACGAAATTTGTCATATTTATAAAATCACTTATATGCATACAGCACTACACTACAAAATAAGTGTCTCATTTTGAAACACTTTGAACTAATAGACATGACAAATGTCTCAAAACAAAACGGTTTTACCCAGAAGAAACTGCAAAAATGTTACAAATGAAATGCTAATTAGACACCGTTTTTCTAGTGGATAACCCTAATGGATTTTTTAACCTCGAAGTCTTCACAATGTACAACTATTAGAAAGAACTCACTCCCTTCTACCCACTCTAACCACACCTACATTCCCTTCTAAATCATATCTTCATTACCACCAAACTCGCCAGCAACTTCGTTACCCTAACCATACCATCCAGTCAACCTACTCCTACCTTACCCCCTAATTTCTCCCCAATTGTCCTCCTCCTCAATTCAAATACCTCCTTGATAACAAACATCGTCCGATCCCCGAGAACCGCCAGAACCTGCAATTGTCCCGCCATAATTATCGCACGGCTTAACCGCGGCAAAAAAGTGAAAAAGAGAGTGCGGCGTCGCGGAAAAGTGCCGCGTGGAACAGTGCGAGGTGAGTTATTAGGACGTCCGCAGGATGTCGTCCTGTGTCCGGCGCGTATTAATTTGCCGCAGTCTGGATTTATCCGCGATCGAGCCCGAAACAGCTGAGGCAGAAGAAGGCGCAGAAGAAGCGGCAAAAGAAGACGACGACGAGGACGAAGAAGCCGCGCGCAAGCACGGAGAGTGGCGTGGCTAGTTTTTCCTCTATCGCGGAGGATGAATGAACCTAGCAATTTGTTGGGAGCGTGAGCCGAGCGCGAGGACGAGCGGCTATCTCGGGCGCCCATTATCTCCGTAATCTCCGTTGGAACCAGAAGCCTCGCTCGAATGTCGAGGCAACGACTCACCATAATACATACCATAACCAGCCGGATTGCCCATAAGGCAGATATCCCCGCGTGGACGCGCGCGCTTACATATTAAAATGAGCCGCGAGCGCAGGCTAATACACCTGCATAAACTATTGTACCGAATCACCCTCGAGTTACGACAACAAATATTCCGGGAGGGGAGGGGGGATGGGAGTAATGGGAGGAAGCGGATTTTTGGCGAGGAGGTCAGTCACATCGGAGTCATGTGGGTTAACGTGTACATTTGTGGAGGAATGCGCTGATTGGGATTGGGAATTGTGACTTAATGGAGATGGGAGATGCTGAGTTTCTGGTTCTGAGTCGCGGGAGGGTAATTGGATTAGGACGGTGGGTGGGTGAGTTTGGTTGGAGTGAGAGGTAATTAGTAGTGGCTAAATGGTGGTGGATTGATGGAGAGCATAAATCGATGAGAGTTTAGCGGTCGAGACGTGTCGAATGGGGACGACGGAGTGTGTATAATCTGATCGAGATGATCGATCAATGATAGGAGGACAGTGGGTGCTGGGGATGGAATTTCAATGCCCGGTGGAAGGTAATTATATGGAGATAGAGTAATGAAGATAACAGAATGAAAGTGATGAAGATGGGTGACGACGTTGGTGCGAGGATGAGATGCAGAATTCGAGTTGAGGCTCGGAGGATGGTGAATCTGAGAAGGTTCGAAGGGAGTAGATGGAAGGAATTATTCTTTGGAGGCTTATTAACCGGTGGAATTCTTCAACTTGGTTGGAATTGATTTCTAGTCAGAGCTGCTGGTTCAGTATGCTGGTGTAATATATTGTGGTTACCTAAAATTTAAACCATACTGGCGGAAGAATATATTCTCTGATAGGATAAAAGAGTTCATAGTCAAGATAAGTGTTGAATTAATCGCTCACAGATCATCTTCCTTCGAAAATCTACAATCTCTAATCTACCAACCTTATGAGTCTTCGAACATTCATCTAACCTGGATACCAATCGAGCTGAAAAGTCATGATTAAAACAAATGAGATGCAGAATTAAATTGAAGCTTGGAAATGAATCTGCGGAAGTGAGCAGAAATAGCTGGAGTTCTCCAATTAATATCAGGCCTGATTTCTAGACATAACTTCTAGTCCTCCTTATAGATGTATTATATTGTGGTTACCTAAAATTCGCACCATAAATACTGGTGGAGGAATCTCTCAAGGAGCATCTTCCTCCAAAAATCTTGAACTTCGCGCATCCTGGATACCAATCCAGCTGCAAAGTCACGATTAAAGCAAAATTGCCCATCGTCAGATTACAGTCGATGACACGTGTGCTGATATACGACCGACCTCTCGACGCGTTCAAGCGCCTCTCGTCACTTCTAAACAAACACTTCCTCGAACGCCCTCAGCCACAGACCTCTGCCTGGAATCCGAATTTTTGCTTCGCGGCCCTGATTACGTACCATCAGGAGCGCGCCTCGGTGATCCATCATCGCGGTTTATGAAGCCATCAGGCATAAATCGCGCGCGCCGTCCCCGATGACCGATCGCGCCGACGCGTTATAAATATTTCATCGCGATGTTCCCGGCCGCTCCGGGTTGCAATTACCGGCGCAATCACGGGCGCTCGCGCAATTTCCCGGCCTCGATCGGCAAAAATCGCGGCCCGGCTAATCGTGTATTAGTCATCGGCTAATGCACAAATTATCGCGAGCCCGTGAATCACGCTTTCCGCAAAGCCGCGGAAGGGTAATTGGCTGGGCGCGACCCAATCGCGAAACAATCAATAACGGACGCGAACAGGCGGGGCCGATTATCGCGCCGACTCGCGTTCGTTTTGTGTCAATTTCGTCGTAATGACGCGACACCGGCCACACGCAAGTGCGCAAATGGATGCTCAATTGCACGTGGGCTGCGAGCGAAGTGGACTCATTAGCCGAGGTGCGCGACTCGACGGCATTTAGGCGGCAGTCTGGCCGGAATTGAGCCGGAGTCGTCGTAAATCATCCGTTTGAGCTAAGCGCGTTGATGGATTAGGCCGGTTTTTGCTCCAGTTGAAGAGTTCAAGCTGCTTCAGGAACGCCTTTCAGCGCTAAGAAGCAGACCTTCTTTGTCTCTTCTTTCAGCGACCTACACTTGGGTGGAACGGATTCCTTGGTAAAAGGTCATTTCCTAGTGTAATTTTACAATTGATAGTTCCACATAGAACCTGTACATTCAGGACATACTATAACATGCAACTACAGTAAAATCTGTACATACTTCCAAAAGGATCCATAATCCCATACCAGACCTATAGAACCTGTATGCAACAGCATTTGGGTTCGTCCCCTGAATTCAAGCAAATTTACCAGCATTTAAAAAGATCAACCAAAATATCCACAGCAACTTCTATAGCACACATCGTGTACACCAAAATTCCTATCAAGCATTCTTCACGTCTGACCTGTCTCATTCCAAACCACTCGCTCATCGAAGGTCGCAGAAGACCAGAATTACCCTAAAAATCGATTACCAAGGATAACCGCGATTCCTACCATCGAATCCTAAATAAACACCTGACGCCGCATCGCAACGGCTTGCACTCCACCCATCATCAGTCGAGCGTGATTTCGTAGGAATGGAAATACCGCAGAATGGTTATAGCAACACCTTTCCATCCATCAAGCGCAACTGCCTCGGAAGATTGCCCCACCTGCCATGAATATTCACTTATCACCATCCCGGAGTCGATCAACTTTTTCCGATAGGTCAGCGGTACGATTGGCCGGCCGTTTCCGCGTAATGAGTGCCATCCAATACACATTATCGCGCATACTAAGTGATTTCGGCCATAAATCGCACTCGGGCATCCCCGCTCTCTCGTTATCGCGATATTAGAACCAATAACAGCGTCGAACCCCGTCATTGTCGACCATTCGGCACCCGTTTACGGCCCACCCGACGCCTCGCTAATCGGTTCGCGCGACTCGGACATCCTCCGGCGCCTGCACCCCGCGACCAAAACCAGAACCCCTGTCATCGTTAGCTTCATTTTTCCGCGTTGCCAATTAGCGGCCCGCAGATTAACCTAAATGGCGATGGAGGGTTTTCCGACATGAAGCATTACAGGGATTAATCGATCTGGATTATCCCTTATCCGAACGATAAGAGTGCAATTGAGGAAGCTACCGGACAGCCAGTAAAGGATGATGAATATTCGATGGGATGTTGAACGATGGATTTCCTTTGTTCAGGAATGCGGGGAACGATGGCTTCCAGGGGTTCAACTGGCTTTGCGGAGATTTAGAGTATCGTTCCACTTAGTCGCTGGGTTGATGGTATCTTTAATTAGGCCGGTATCGCGCCTGACATGGCTGCAATTAATTTCGAGTTATATCTGGAAGAGGCTGCAGCTTATTACTGTGTCCTTCGGGGGTAAATGAGGAGTTTGGAGTTGGGCACCTGGTGGATACATTGTAAGGCTCGCGGTACGGTAATTGTCCGTTCCGTTTCACCCGGGGCACCGCTTAATCCCAATGAAACCGCAAATGAGCGTCATGCCTGCTTATGCAAATCGCCGGAGTTAAAGGTAACGATCGCGGGATTGGTGGAGGTGGCGGGGCAGCGGAAGGTGGCGAATGCGGTAAGATGAATGGGTTTTGCAGTGATCCTGGGGAAGGGAGATGAGATTGAAGGAATTTTAAAGAGTTTAAACGTTGATATTGTTGCGATCTGAGGATTGAGGAGGAAATACTGGTTTACTTCACCCAACTCATGTTAACTGGAGTTGGGAGCTGAAGAATTTCTAGAAAGAGTATCTTGAGATACTCTTTGAGAGAAGAGCAAGGGTATGAATCTGGTCTAGAATCTAGGCATAAGAAGAAAATGGAAAGTGACGCTACCAATGTTTTAGACCTCAATATGTCTTGTTCCCCCACACCTTTGAAACTGATGTTCGACTTCCAGACTCTTCGAATGCTTCTACACAGTATACACTTTCAGTATCGTAGAAATCTATCAGATCAGTCTGAATCTGATTCTCTAACAAAATACTGGTCGATAGGGATTTAACCATCATTCATCTTCTCAACTCTTCTTCAGTTCCTGACCTGACCATCCCATCTTCCCCAACTTCTCTGCCCCTCTTTCGTCCAATCGAAAGTCTCCCTCGAACAATCGGAAAGTGTGTCGGCTTTCCGGAAACGGACGCGACTTTTTCGCGATCCGATGGCCGATAGAGGGCGCCCGAGGCGCGGGCTTCCGTCGATACAAAGCCGGACGTCATTTATACAGCCCGGCTGTGAGTTTTGAAATTCGTATCGCGTTTCGCGGCTGCCCGGTCCGCGGCGGTTTTCCGCCGCAAGAAGCCGGAGCCGGCGCGCGTTGATTAGCGCCACTCCGCTTGAGCAAATAAAATAACGAAATAAATAATTGATTCCGCCGCGAGGCCTCGGCAGCGAGCGCGCGGAGGAAGCCGAACAGGTTTTGCAGCGACGGATAAGGTCATCGGCGAACGAGAGAGACAACAACCGGGAACGCGAGCGCCGCGTTCGCGTGGCACTACGCGCTTTCAATCGCGATGCAGCAGCGCAGGTGGAAACCCGACGCATGCCGGGGTGGCGTCCAAGAAAAACGACCTTCTTTTAGGAAATTCGCACGGGAAAATGTTTGACTGAAATTTGATAGTTATAGTAAATTTTATCATAGTACATAGTCAGAAGAGGTTAGGAACAGATTTCTAAAGTTGAAGAAATTTTCTTAGATAATGCAGTAGGTTTTAATTAACGTACTGCATCAATCTTTTTATTTTACTTTTTATTTTCAGGTTTTATTTAATCTGCTACATTAATAATTAAATGAAGAACATTATTGGTTTATGAAAATTTTAATATACCATATCAAATGGTTGTTGGATAATGGGAGATGAAATTGATCTATGGACGGATAGGAATTAAGTAAACTGGGATATGAAACTATAAAAAGGAGGGGCAAAGTGGTTGAGAGAGAAGTTGCTTGGGTTTTAAATGTAATTGGTTGGAAGAATTGAGGTGGGCCATTCGAAAGTGCAAGCGGAAAAAGTAGTCCGTTTGCGCACGTCGAAGGATCAGACCTGAATCAAGCCAATGAACTTTTATTTCATTAGACGTGGAAAAGGGGAAATTATGTATAATCTCAGATGCAAATTGTGGATGAATTATATAAATATATACCTCTCCGACGGTTTTTACTGGGACTGTAAAAAATCGAAACACAACTTTGATATATATGAAATTGTGAATAAATTACTGCCTATAATTTAATAACGAATTCATAAGTAGCTCGTACGCGGGTCGTATATAAATTACAGCAGTACACCGTATAGAGTGTAAGTTATGAGACTAATTTTTGCCCTGCAGATCTAAACGTAGTTTTCTTTATTTCTCTTGCATTAATTTTGTTTAATTAAATGAAAGTAAGTGCATAACAGGTAACCCGGGGACAACTGAATTAAATGCCACTTCAGCCAATATTGCTTATATTAATTCAATATCATATTAATTCAATACGTATATTAATTCAATATCATAATATGTCGTTTCGACGAAAAATATTTCGTTTTTTCATGAGAGGTCCAAAACTAATGGACGGCGAACTTTTCTAACCATAAAACTGATCGACTGAACTGGAATTTCACGTTTTCTTTGTCCCTTGCAATTGTCCTCGCATATGTTCTCCTAATAATATAATTCAATGAAATCTATTTCACGTATTGCCTAATCATTCATTTACATTTTTTTAGTTGAATCTAAAATTATTCAGTACCGTGCGGATCATAAAAAAATCGTTACGTCATTCTTATCATCTGTTTCTAACTGAAACTTATTTAGAATAACCATATTTTTATTTTTATATTTTTCTAATATTTTACATTAAAACTTGGAATATTTGACTTTGTATTTCGTAACTGTGTTTTGCTTGATGTAGCGTGGTTTTCTTGTTTGACTATTGATGGCACGAACTAAAATATTTCGATGAGCCAATCAAATTTTGGTCTATATAAATAAATATTTGGTTGATTTTCCAAAATGTAATTGAACAACTTATAAGTTATTCATACAAGTAGATATTCACTCATAAAAGCGACTGTCCAAATAGAATGTCACTTTTCACTGAGATTAAGTAACATTTTCCTTTCCTTATTAATAAATTAATATTCTGTTATTGAAATTTTTGTAAAAGGATGTTCTATACCTATTTCGAAAGTAGTGAAAATACCTTAAAATTTTTATAATCTATTGGAAGCAATCTATAGTTTATAAAAAAAGCTATGAAATTTCTTATTAAAAAGAGGCTGAAAACGCAAACATGGAAAAAAGGATAAATTCTAAATTACCAATAATCTGTATCTGGGACATTAGTAATTAAAAAGTAAAACTGATGAAACTAACAAAACGATTCCTTTTCAATAAAAACAGTTTTCATCCGACATAATTCCTTTTCTACACACTCATAAAAATAATCGATTAACAATGAAAGTATTCCTTTAAATATGATAGGAATCCTGTAAAATATTCAAGAATATCCTTTCATTTATTTTTAAAAGAATTCTTTTGTTCTTAAAGGAATTTTTTTGTTTTTAAAAGAATTCTAGTTTTTTAAAGGAATTCCTTTTGGAAATATGCTCAAAATCCTTTAAATTTCAAACGAATCCAGTAAACTTTAAAGAACACTTCTGAGAGTGTAACAATTCTTTCTTTTTTTCCAAAAGGATATTTTTAACTACGTTTTTTCCGTGTAATCCAGCGATTTTTCCGGAAACTCTTCCCATGCCACAAGCCGTCGCGAAAGCCGGCTCCAGGTGGACCGGCCGCGCGTCTAAAAATAGGTCGCACAATGATCCTGCTCCGCGGAATCGTAAATTCCCTTGATCCTGATCTCGGCAGCCCGTTCTCGCTCGATCCCGCGGCGCGCTGCGGAGTGGGACAAACGCGTTCGCAGAGCGCGCCAGGCGCCCGGTGGGGATGCGCGCCACGCGATCAAGATTTATTTATAAGTCGAGCGGAGCTGGCTGCGGCTCCGCGGCGCTTCTGCCCGGCCTTTTTCTTCCTCTCGGCCGGACCTTTCCGCCTCTCGTTTGTTCCGAACCGACTCGTCGATTTCCGGCAGCGCGACGTCACGGAGATGTGTTTATTAAACGATGTGGGAGGGGGGTGGAGAACAAGAGGGGAGGGGGAGATAAAAAATGACGAGTGGCCCGGGAACGTCGAGAATTGCGGGCGGAGGAAGCCGGGCCATTATGCGCGGCGGGGAAAAGACGGAGGGGGGAGGGGGGAATTGTCGCAGGAAACGACGTCGTCCGAGTTAATTTATTTCTCGGTTATGAATGAATGGGAATTTCACCGGGACTGTCGTTCGCGAGTATCGACAGGTGCACGACATTTTGAGATGACGTATTTCGTTTGTGGGAACGCGCGTGACACGCGGCGCGCCCGTTCAATTATTTATAACGGTTATCGGACGAGCAGCTCGATTCGGCGGTTTTTAATTATAGTGCGCCCGGGTCACGCGAGGGCTAACTACTGCGCTGACATTTGGACGAAAAACTGCACTGAAAAAAGTACCCGTTAAAAAATTTTTTTCTAGGAGACATATATGTCGCATATATATCACATATATATTATATATATATATCACATGTCACACATGTCGCATATATATCACATATGTCACATATGTCGCATATATATCACATATGTCGCATATATATCACATATGTCACATATATGTCACATGTCACATATGTCGCATATATATCACATATGTCACATATATGTCACATGTCACATATGTCGCATATATATCACATATGTCACATGTCACATATGTCGCATATATATCACAGATGTCACATAAATGTCGTATATATGTGACATGTATGTCACATATATGTCACATTTGTAATTTTATGTAATTTACATATTTTAAACATTAAATTTTTTTATTGAGATAATTTTGTGAAAGAAAACGTTTTTCGAATAGAAAAAAATTTACAATATATTCTTTTGGAGATTGCAAATTGATTTGGTTTGAATTCCGATATGTTCGGTGTGGTATACGTTTAATTATAGCGCGTTATGGTGTGGGAGTTCGAAACGCAGCGAGATTGGGGTAGACGGTCCCACGGGGATGAGGTCGAGTTGAAATTAGCTCATTGTTTTTCTCATGGGAAGTACTGGGAGTTTCGTTTAGGTAGAAGATAGGAGTCTCTGCTTGGGATTAGGTTCTGAATTAGAGTGCCCGGATTAAACAATCGCCGTTCTCACGGCCGATGTTTGTCTTCTTAGATTTGCCCGTTTCGTTAGTTTTAGGATGACCAGAGACTTCAAATATAGTTTGCCCAAAGCAAAGCAAGCAAACGATTTTTCACATTTCCATGCTTCTGAATTGAAAGCTGCAATCTTGAAGAGACATTATTAATTGGCCCCTAACAGGTGAATTGTTAACTTCCTTGATTCGATGAATATTGACTGAAGTAAATTTTGGGTATAGTTAAGAGGTAAGATTATTTTAGTTAAATTAGTAAACAGATGTCATATCAAACTTTCTAGTTTATTGAACGAAAGTTCAGTGAATGTCTGAGGAATGATCCGAAGTTCGAGTTTGAATGGAATAAATACGCTTGAATGAGACGGTCAAATATTTATTCAAACTTATGTCTCGTCTCGGGATCAATGAACCAGTTGGGTTTTGAGTAAAGACAGAGCCGGCGCTAGTCGTAATAATGATATCGAATTCAAAATACTTGACTACTTGACTTCAGTACTTTTTGACTTCTCGACAAACAATCTCGAGTTTCGTTTCCCATCGAGAAGACAAACATTTATCAGAACGTCTTTTGCAACAGATATCATTCTGTTGTCAATTCAATGAATCAATGAAAATTAATCTATTATTTAGTATTCTCGAAATTTAATTTCTTGAATTTTGTCCAAAATGAGTTGAAAGTTAATATTCTTAAGACGTTTAAATAAGTTAAATAAGTAACGCACTATTTTCTGCAATTTACTTCAGATTAAAAAAGGGTTATACAATTGCAATGATTGTAAAAGTGAATTGTAAAATTGTAGAATTGAAAAATCGGGTAGGTTGCAGTATGATTATAAAGCAATTTCAAGATAATTAAATACAAGCATACAATTAAACGATAACAATTCATATTACACCTGCAGGTTTGCAGTTGAAACCTCGTAATTACAGTCTGTATATAGTATTAATGAGTACATAGTGGAATTTTTAAGTTAAGTATAACATCCCGGTAGATATTCCATAAAATGTACTGTACGTTAATAGTAAACAGTGTAACTTTGCTCAGAAAAAATAATATTCTCAAATTATATGCTCTAAACTATTCTCATTTATACTGCAATTAGAAAACGAGATGGGTATGACAATATCACTATATTTCTTAATTATGGTAACCAACTGTCTATCGAATCTCAAAGATTTATCGATCTCAAGTGAAAGTAGGAATATATTGGCCATATAGGAAACATATATTTTTTATAATAATATATATTTTATTATAAAAAATATATCCCCAATATATTCCCAATATATTTCTAATATATTCCCAGTTTTTGCAATATGTAGGGAATATACTGTCATTTTTACAGTACATTAGTAATATATTTTTAATTATTGCAATATATTGCGAATATATTTCTAATTGCTGAAATATATTGTCAATACATTTCTCTTTCTACTACGAATTAGAACCAAACAGTTCGTACACATAACCAAATAAACCAAACCATCTAACGAATTTTCACTTTCTCCTCATATGCCTTCTAATCCCCAAAACTTTTCACTACTCCTCCAAATGAACCTCCACAAATCCCCCCTCCCCCCTCCGCCTCGGTCTCAGAAAATCGCGCAATAAATTGTATCGAATCTAGTTTCGCTCCGGCAGGAAGTCGCGTAACAGCAGGCGATTGACTTCCATCGGCCTATCCTTTTATTTCGCATTTAATTAGCGCCATTACGCGCCGGCCAGTTATACCGAGAGGTCCAAATAGTGGGTTCGGTCTCGCGAATGGGCCGGTGAATGGCCGGGAACGGGCTCGAGCGCGTTCCGCTACGGACAACTGCCGCAAGGGGGCCGGGGGAGGGGGGGGGCACGCCACTCGAGAAAAAGAGCGCGCGCGACAGAGACGGCCCGACAAATCGAAAAAAAGGCGCGCGAACGAGCAGCGCGGCGCCGTAAATCGCGTTGTTGTCGATTTCCGGCTTTGCCGGGAAACGGGTGACTCGCGCGCGATCGGATAAAAGTCGCGGCGGACGTGATCTATGTCTCGGCGGTAACGGCGCGCAACCGGCAGTTAACGTCCCGCGGACGCACAATTCAACTTTTGACTAACGTCCGCGGGAGAGGCGGTTACGAGCGCCGCGATTTATCGCGCGGCGCTTTTTTCGCCGCGAGTGCGAACTAAGCGCCATCTATCAGCATCTATCAGCCTGGGCTTTTAGTAATTGTGCCCTCGGTCTTTTTGTTTCAGGTAGGTGCAGCGGGGTGCCGACGCGCGACATCTGGAGGTTTTGACCTGGCATTTGTTCGACGCGAATCGTCGGACGAATGAGATTTGAGGGGAGGGATATTTATGGCTTCATTTAGAGGTCAGAGAAGTGAAGTTTAGTTGAGTAATTTGTTGGTTTTGTGGAGGTATGGAAGAGAGAAAATGTTCATTGGGTGAAGATAATAGGAGGTGTACTGTAAAAAAGAGTGTAATTGCTGGAAGGTGATAAAAATCGACGATTAGATTATTAATCATCCGAATCGATGAAGAGATAAGTAAAAGATAGGTTGCAGAGGAAAAAGGATTCATTTTTTAAACAATCGAAAAGTTTTGTTCGAATTTGATAGACAATTATAATCTAAGAAACCCAGATTATGTAAATTAGTTTTTTAGAAAACAAAGAAATAGATTAGTTACTGCCAATTTTATCCTTTTGACAATTTAAAATAAATTGCATGATATTTTTAATTGGAATAAGATGGAAAATATTGTACAAAAGATATTATTTAACTATCCAATACTCTGTCCAATTGATAGATATACTCTATTCAGTAATCCCTAAATTTAATAGACTCAACTTTACTTCGGTATCGAATGTGAAATGTACTTCAAATAGTATTTGTGGAGTGGAAAAAAGGTTTTGATGTAAGAACCTAACTTTTTTTCACGCTACACTGCGTGAATGTAGAGGATTACTTGCCAGCATAAAAAGCTTGTAAGAGGGTGGGTTTAGCAGGATTAGCTATGGATAAAGACGAAGAAAAGTGGAACATTTGGTAAGTACAACACCTGCGATACATTTGGTAGACTAGCGAAACGTCTGATAGATCCATTAAGGCTTTCAGCTCGCATACAGTCAATTTCAGCCATTCACTGAGAAACGTTCGAAACTGACGTCGAGAATACATTTCAGAATAACAATCTTTATCCCATCGTTACTATAACCTACACTTCGCAATAATTACAGTTTGTTTCATGTTCAAATTTACATTAAACACGAAACTCAGAGGATTCCTCGAACCGCTTGGATTATCGATCTAAAATAATATCATTACTCCATCTGCAGAAACGACTCTCTTTAAATGAACGCGATCGGCTCCAGTCGACCGAAGATCTGTAACAAACTCCCAATCGCCACGTGGCGACTACATTTATCTCGTCGGAATTGTTCAACTGGTTAGATGCACACTGAAAACTGGATTCAATAAAAATCTCCATATGGACTTGTATGGACTTGTAATAGTTTGTTGCTTCATCTGTAAATTCACAGAAAGTAATGTAATTCTACATTCTACAATTATAAATATTTTAGTAAATCTGTAGACCTGTAAAAGTGTTAGGTAGTTAACCTTGAAACGGGGTTGAAGAAACAAAATATGTGTAAATATAAAATTTAATTCCATAACATTGCCACGACTATTTAACTGAAATGAGAAATAAGAAACAAAAATTATTAGCAATGAACATTAGCAAGAGTTTTCAGTTGTTTTGTAGATAATGATACCTACCCGATTTTACTTGCGATGTATATTCATATTAAATATATTTTAGTAAAATAAAACTATTAATGTATATTTGATTACATTTGAATTTTTTGTTAATTTACCGAAGTAATGTTGCACATTTCCGTATCGTTTTACATAACCTGATTGTGCAGAATGGAAATTTACAGAATTGCAGAATTCTATTACAAAATTTCTTTACCAAGAATTCACAAAATAATACATTTTTTCTGCTATAGCATCTAGAACTGTAAACGAGTTCTTTCCTTTAAAGTTTTGCAGTTTCTTTGAATTTAATTAATACATTCCGTACAATGTATACCCAAAAGGAAATCCTACAATAATAAAAGAATTCCTTAAAAATCATTAAAAACTGATAGGATATACTTTTATATTCCAACCGAATATACTCAAAGGAATATACTTTTACTATTAAAGCGATATTCAAATTCTGCTGTAATTACGCTCTTTGTTGATAAAGCAAGGATGAATAACTTTATCCTAAATGAACCAACGAGATTTTCCACTTATAACACGTCTTCCTAACAATTTTTTGAAAATCTTCTTAAGCCCCTTAAAAAAGTACAGAAACTTCAACATTTTTCCTTTCAAAGACCCTTGAAAACCTTCAACATTTTCTCCTCCAGACATAAACTAATTATCAATTCCTTTTTTTACTAACAATACCACCAACTCCCTGGCAGCACAGCTCGAACCTCCTCTTAATCTATAATTTTTAACATCGTTCAACACTGTTGCCCATCGATACACGCTAACCGTAATCCCAGCGCTCATCGGCAAACCTCCCATCAGCGCTAATCACTCGAAACGCGTAATCGGCTCTTTCGCGGTGTGATCCGTGGAGCATTAAGCCGTCATAAGTTCGCTTTCGTCGTTTTAAGGGGATTAATGGATTTTCGATGGGCGTTTGTGTGCGTGCATAATCCGGCGCCGAAACACCTTGTACATCTCGTCGGGATCGCCGGGGCGGCTCGCACTCTCATCAGCGATTCGTTCCCGCTGCCCGATCGTGGTAATTCGAATCGGTAATTAACACAGCGAAGGCCTGCGGCCGCACGAACCCATTCGAACAGTCGAATGTATCATTAACAAGGAGTTGCGCCTTTTTGTTGGCGCGCCGCTTCTTCTTGTTGTTGCGCGCGGCCGACGCGAAATCTCATTCACATGCGCACGGAACATAGTCAAGGACAGTCAATGTACTGTGTAATTTTATGGAGGACAATTTCAGCGCCACTTTTTCCACGATACCACTTCTGCCGGCCGCTTCCCTTCTTACGGATCGCGCTGGACAAATGGAAATGATGAATCGGAGTGCAGATGATGGGGCACGATGATGATGGATGCAGGATGGGCGGGGTACGGGGCGCGGGAGTTTTTGCGCGGAACGGTGGGGGGCTTTGAGAAAAATGGTGAAAAAGACAAGGTCCGGAATATATCAAATTAAATATTTGATATATTCCGGAAAGATAGTGAGCCTTCCTCACTAACTGAATATGAAGGTGAAGCTGACAGACTATTCCCTAGTAGACTATTCGAAAAGCAGTGGTTCTCAACGGAAATCAAAAACCAATAGAGAAAATCCTATACAACTTTTAGCATTTGCCCAAACTCAAACTAACAAAACTTACGAAACTAACGAAACTAACAAAACTAACAAAACTAACGAAACTAACAAAACTAA
>JABFPB010002986.1:0-18358 GCA_022817645.1 Ceratoteleas bidentatus | reverse complement strand
ATTTTCACTGACATATGCATTTTTCTCGACCATTCTTAACATTCAAACACCTTTTATTGACTCTTATCTTTTCGGCTTTGTTTATTCATTATCGGCGCGAATCAATAGCCCAATATCAAACCCGAAAACTTTATTTGAGCATCGTTATCGGCATGTGACAACTGACCCATTTTCCCGACAAAAACCGTGCAACAATTTTGACAATGCACGCGCCTGCGCAATCGCATTTCCATTGCATTTCCTCGGCGGTGCACCTGCGAAGCAAATTTAAGACCCTTTCGTGGCGGAAAAAATCGCGGCACATTTATTATCCCGCGCGTTTTCCGCGAAAAGATTATCGGGTGACTGCAACGCGCGGCAAAAAAGCGCACAACCGACCTCAATTAAGTGTGTCGCGTTATGTTAATAACGATCGGCGGCCAATCATCGTGGTTGCGACACGCGAATCGAAATCAATCGGCGGAGGAAATAATGGCAAAAAGTCGTCGCGAAATTGGAGCCAGTGAGTCGAATGAATCGGCGATAAAGCGCGCGGTTATCTTAATTGAGTGGGCCCGATTGTTCGCGTTTTGGCGGCCAGATCTTGGAATAATGGACGAAAAGTCACGGCCGCCTAACGCCCATTCAGCTTGCGCTCTCAGCCATCCAAATACAAACATTTGTATTTGGATACTTCGGGATAAAAACCGGCGAATTGTCCGCGAACAATGTCAGTCGATCAGTCGAATTTCAGAGATGGCAGCAATTTTTTACGGTAATTCAGTTCAGACATCCAGAAAAGTCATTTTATTTCGATTGTAAACAAAGGTTTGTTTACCTTTACCTCTAATGTAAACAAACATTTGTTTACATTTACTTCAAATGTAAACAAAGGTTCGGTTATGTTTCCTTTAAGTGTAAACAAACTTCTGTTTACTTTTACTTTAAAAGTAAACATCTTTGTTTACTTTTTCTTAAAACGAAAACATCTTTGTTTACTTTAAAAGTAAATATCTTTGTTTACTTTCTTTAAAACGTAAACAAACCATTGTTTACTGTTACTTTTATATTTCTGTACCTTCTTTTCTAATGGAAATTCTCAAATCTTTCTCTAAACTTTTTATTTCTCACAGTGTTGGCAATCGTGCTTCTTCAAGCGATTTTCACATCGCAATTCACGCCCTTTTCCGAATGCCAGGACGGCCTGCCTCCGTTAGAAATTCGCTATGACGGCTGCACCGAATTCCCTTGCAAGTTCAGAAAAAACAGCATGTGGACCACCAACGAGAACAATGCAACGGTGGAATTCTTGATGGGTAAATTTACCCCCCCCCCTCTCTTCTCCCTACTTCGACGAACTTTCACGTTGGTTTTCCATTTCAGCGTCGGACGCGAAGGATTTGATAATCGAGGCGAAAAGCAAGATTTTCGGACGCTTCCAGACGATAGTTGAACAGCCGAACAACTGCGAGCATGTGCACAACGCGAGTTGTCCTCTGAAAGCCGGGGACATCGTCGTGTTCAAGTACAAGTTCACCATTCCGTTTTACATCCCGAAACAGGACGCGGATTTGAGGATTTCGTTATACAACGAGAAGAAGGAACTGCAAACCTGCTTCGAAGTGTCTACGAGGATAATTTGAATCTTGAGTGGAAAAAGAATATATTTCCACAAGAACAAGATGTAAATACAATTTGTTTACATTTAAAGAAAACATAAACAAGCGTTTGTTTACAATTAAAGAAAAGATAAACAAACGTCTGTTTACATTTAAAGAAAAGATAAACAAGAGTTTGTTTACATTTAAAGAAAAGATAAACAAGGGTTTGTTTACATTTAAAGAAAAGATAAACAAGCGTTTGTTTATATTTAAAGAAAAGATAAACAAAGGTAGTTTACCTTTCAAAAAGGTAAACAACGCGTTTGTTTACATACAAACCAAGTAAATAATTGTAAACTATTGTATGTACTTTGTCAACATTCAGAACAATACAATGTCGTTAACGTCCAAATATTTTGTCATTGAATGTCCTGCAAAAGGGCGAAAATGATAGAAAACAACTCGAAACCAAAATCTAGGTATTGTGATCGAAAGTGCAATCGGCCGAGTGCCATTCAACTGCGTAATGGAGTAATATTTAAGTGCCCAGGCGTTTAATTATGCCGCTGGCGAAAAATGTCGAAACGCTCGTAATTCGTTCATTTTTGCCGGCGAAACGTTGCAGTGAGAATGCCGGGGTTTCAGAATCGCCAATTCGAAAAGGCCCGCGAAAATTAATACCGAGTTTGACGCATAAATTGCGACTTTCTAGTCGGACCGCGAAGAAGTCGAATCCGGACGAGGAAAGGAGGATGGAGTGTCAGATCCCCCCCCCTCCATCCCCCCTCTTCTGACGCGGTAGCTCGAAAGGCCGTGCAGATTAATCACCGCTGGTATTTTAGATAATGATAGCCGCGCAATATTCATATGCACTATGCCGTGATATATTGGCCGCGAGTCGACGGTTAACATTTCTCGAATTTGAGTCCCGCGAAAGTGTCCCGCGAGGCGGCGCCTGAGAAAACTCGCCGGCACGGAGCCGGACGGTAGCCTGTTATTACGCTCATCGAGTTATTGGAATAGCCGACTCGATGGGTCTATCGTGTAAACATCTACGACGCACTAATGCCACGATGAATCCCACCCAGGATAATTGAACGGCAATTTTCGCGATAAGGAAACACCTTCGCGCGATATTAAATCAAAGTGAATGATTCGAACCGTTTTTCGGAAAAGCTTCGCGATCATCGTTTCGCCGTTGCACATTTTTTCCCCACTCAAATCGGTTTATGTGTACGGAAACAACGGTTTGTTTACATTGATTAGATTAGAAGAATTTAAGGTAAACAAGTATTTGTTTACCTCGAAAACAAATGTAAACAAAGATTTGTTTACCTTCAAAAGAAATGTAAACAAAGATTTGTTCACCTTCAAAAGAAATGTAAACAAAGGTTTGTTTACCTTCAAAAGAAATGTAAACAAAGGCTTGTTTACCTTGAAAGGAAATGTAAACAAAGATTTGTTTATCTTGAAAAGAAATGTAAACAAAGGTTTGTTTACAAACGTTTGTTTCGACGTTTGATTTTACATCGAGGCCATTTCGGCGTTACAATAAAGTATCTATCGATTATATTTTAGTCGAAATTTGCATCCTACGTTGTTGGACGGATCTTGAGGCTGTAAGAAGAGGAATCCGGCCGCGCGAACTGGACCTTCTTAAGTGTAATGACACAGAGGCGGAAGCGTTTTTGCCAAACGAGATCGGCTCGTCGGTCCGCGATGCAATATCAAAAGTTGCGGGCGCCTGAATGAGAGTGCGCCTCTGCAGGCACCGGAGATTACATCCTGCTTGTAATTATTCCGCAGGAGCCTAATTAAGTGGCTGCGTTTCTTGTTGCCGCGCGCTCGGCCTTTCGGTTTTCTTTTGTCCGCGATAAAAGTCCGCGCAGATGCCAAAGATAAACGAGATTAAGCAATCGCCGCAAACTTTGTGGCGGCTAATGAACAAACGTCTAATTAAACGCAAATCAACGCGACGACTCGTCAGTCGAACATTTTTTCGAGCTCTGTCGAGTCGTCCTCAGGATTATCATAATCGTGAACAAAAATCGGTTGTTTACGATTAGGATTAAGGTTTGTTTACATTGAAAGGGAATGTAAACAAAGGTTTGTTTACATTGAAAGGGAATGTAAACAAAGGTTTGTTTACATTGAAAGGGAATGTAAACAAAGGTTTGTTTACATTGAAAGGGAATGTAAACAAAGGTTTCTTTACATTGAAAGGGAATGTAATCAAAAATCGGTCCAACGTTAGACTGCTTCGACTATCGCGCTTCCTAATGCAGCGCCAAACGCCATTTCCGTTCGAAATGGGTTCGATTTCATCGATAATCGTTATTTCTCGTGACAAATAACGACGCCGACGGAATGTTGTCGCGACTTGACGATATGACATTTTTCTGCGGACCGAATATGTTCCCAAGTTGGCAACTTGTAGTTACAAAACCGCGCGCGCGAGCAGGAAGCCGAGCGGCGCGCTGATCTAGAATCGCAAATTGCGGATTATTATTGCCGCGCGGTTTTTCTTCACTTCGAATTTTCGTTCCACGGGATTATGCCGATTCGATGAATGCATCAGAAAGACGAGTTTTTGTCCGCGCTTTTGTACAATTGGCCGGCATCGCCTAGGCAATTGCTATTGAATTAGTCGGGATATTGCGAAAAAAGTTCCACGTCGAGCTTATAAGGCATTTACGTGTCGCAATTCGCTCGGGTGATAACAAAAAGGAGAAGTGGAGTCGAATGCCGATCGGTGCGCGACGTTTGAAAGTCGCTTTTAAGGATTTTGAATGTTTTTGAGGAATTCCAAGGATGGTATGTTATCGAAGAAAGGAGGTAGAGGAAGAGCTAGAATTTTAGTTGAAGCTTGGATTGGGTGAAGTGAGGATGATGGTGGAGTTTCAGGAAGACTGAGTGAAAGCAAAAATCACATGTCCCAATCTAGGTTGCCTTCTGGCAAGTCATCTTATGTTCAGTGGATAATTGTTGAATGACTACATCATTTTTAAATCAGGCCTGTCGGTTCGAGTAATCCCAACATCTTGCACCTCTCCTCCTAACTACCATGTAGACTAATTGGAGAATTGGTCGATTGTAACCAGGTTCAGAGTAATGAACTTCATCCACAGGGTATGGGCATTCCTATCTATTCTGTCTTCCAATGGTGTAACACTTTCCCGTTCGACACCTAATCCAGTTGATACCTCTCCTCCCAGTCTTATTACAGAACCAAAGATGTCTCATCTTTCCGATCCTCCATTAAATCCAAAGATTGGATGGAGGTTTCCCACCCTCCACCCCTTAACCAGTCGCTTCTTCCCAGACTTTCTCTTCAAAGGTAAACAATCGGCACCTTTGCGTCCATTCGCAGAGCCCTCTCTCTTGCGACCCATGCTCCTACGTCGGAAAAGGACGCCGCTATAACGGGGCCTCGGGCGAGGTGCGTCTCCGCGCGAAGAAAGCGAATACGCGAACTGGTTTGCGACGTTCCCAGAAGCCAAGCACTGTCGCACCAAACCGTTAGCCTACAGTGCTGTCACCAACTCCAAAACTCGCGAATCCCGGCACGTGCACACGCGAGAAAAAACCATAAGGTAAACGAGTTTGCCTGACCTTACAAATAAATTCTATTCTCTCGTTGGATTGAAACTGTTCGAGTCATCATGTTGAATACTACTGATAAAGCTGTTACTTTAACCCAATCAAATGGTTTGGGAACCCAAAACCCTCATTGATAAAACCACCAGATCCAGCGATGATTCAACACTGGATCTCTATCCTAGGACCCGTCTACCCTAATCCTCAAACCGTTACAGGACATCCACCTCAAACGATCTCCTGCCCTGGAAAGGCACCAAACAGACCCAGAATCAAAAGCTGGATCTCCGAAGAACTATCTCTTCCTCTCTTTCCTCCTCAGACCCCATTTGCTTCCATCCTAACACATCATCCCACCCCGTACATTCTTCTCACCAGACCCTCATCCTCATCCTCAACTCCGTGCCTTCCACTTACGTCATCCGCGTCCTCCTCGACCTCCTCGAGGTCGAACCTGACGTCCTCCGGGGCAGCCAGTTTCTTGCCCGGCTCGCCGGTGGCGCCGCCTCTCTTGCGCTTCGGATGGCGCCGCGATTCCGGGCGCTGCTGCTCCAGCATGTCGTCGAGCGGCGACATCGGCTCGCTAGCGATCTCCGACATTGTCCATTAGTTCAACTCGCGGTCACTGGCGTCACGCGGGTGCGCGCGTCGAGCTCTCCGCCGGGGCACCAGGTGCCCATGGTCACGTGCGCGCTAGATGGCGCGGACGAGGCGAGGTCGAGGAGACGCGAGGTCCGGCACCTCAGCGTTGGCGCGCGTGCCTCCCGAGAATGGCCTTAAGGCGAAAGGAGGAAAGCGCCGAGTGGCGCCGCCCGCGGCGGAGGGGGCCGACCGAGTGTCGAACCGAGCGAGCCCCGCGCCCCCGCGCCCCGGACTCTGCGAGAGGATTCGCGCGACCAGTGTTTACTATGGGAGGGGAAGGGGTGAGGATGAGGTGTTGCCAGGTACTATGGTTTAGATCCATAACTGGTGGCAGGTCATCGAATGTTTACATTGAAAGGGAAGGTAAACAAAGGTTTGTTTACATTGACAGGAACGGTAAACAAAGGTTTGTTTACATTGAAAGGGAAGGTAAACAAAGGTTTGTTTACATTGAAAGATAAGGTAAACAAAGGTTTGTTTACATTGAAAGGGAAGGTAAACACAGGTTTGTTTACATTGAAAGGGAAGGTAAACAAAGGTTTGTTTACATTGAAAGGGATGGTAAACAAAGGTTTTTTTTGCGTTTTTGATATGGTAAACAAGGTACCACAGTTCAGTTGGATTTGGGGGGGTTCAACCCTCAAATCCACCCTTCCAAACCACCTCCTCCCAACTCCTCTCTCAACCTTCCCTCTCCCCCTCTCCCGATTCCGGATTCGAGGGGAAAATCGGGCGTGATTTCGGGACCTTGACTCGCCGGGCTTTCACCCGATCCCCCTCCCCTCCCGGCGCTCCTCGTCGCGCACCTGTCGAGCCGTCGCGAAATCGGGCCCGATAATGGCGCATCAATTCCGCGCGGCTTTCTTATCCCGGCACAAAGCCGCGCAACAATAATCGCGCGACCGTTTTCGCCGCGATATTTCAGCGTTATAGCCGCGGTATCGCGCCGGGTCCGATGGCCTCTCGCATCAGAGGGGTACTTCGCCGTACGTGGGTCTCCCCCGAGCACGTGTGAGCGGGCGCCTCGCTATCTGCATCCGGCGCGCGAAAATATGCGCCGAGATTTCTCTTGGGAGTCAATGCCGTTCGACGTCCCTCGGCGTGCCATTATCCGGGCAAAAAATATCGCCGCCATTCAGCGACACAATTATCGTGACCACCGGAGAACCGGAGCGTCGCTTTTTGAGGAAACCCGGCGAGCGAAGGGCTGTCTCGCGAGAAAGCCGAGGAGCACTTTTGTAGTGCCGAGAAAAATGGAGATGCTGGAGAGACAGCATTTATTTTAGCATCTTCGGTTGCTTCGAAACATATTTATATGATAGAAACCCATTTCAGTAGTATTCGTAAAGAAAAAGAGAAGAATAAGAGATGTAAACAAATATATGTTTACATACAAAGGGAATGTAAATAAAGCTTTGTTTATAGGACAGAAAGGTAAACAAACATTTGTTTACATTGGAAAGAAAGGTAAACAAATATTGTTTACACTGGAAAGAAAAGTAAACAAACGTTTGTTTACACTGGAAAGAAAGGTAAACAAACATTTGTTTACATTGGAAAGAAAGATATACAAACATTTGTTTACATTGGAAAGAAAGATAAACAAACATTTGTTTACATTGGAAAGAAAGATAAACAAACAATTGTTTACACTGAGAATAAATGATTACATTTCTGAAAAAAGGGCAAGGCATCGACAAAATGTAAACAAATGGTTGTTTGTTTTAAAACAAAGTAAACAATCTCTTGTTGACTATATAAAAACAATTACAGACATCGGAAAAAATATAAGAATATAAGAAAACGAAGGATCGAAAAAAAGACATAATGCTGAAACGAATAATAGCAAAATGCCCTTAATAAAAATGTTCTTTTCTCCTTTAACACGGTCTGTGATCGGCAGAAACTGATTTTCATCCTTTCGCAATTCGAGTGCGATTTTCCCTGTCGACACAAACCACTGAATGATTCAAATTATTCAAACGGCCAATTAAGCGCGCGGCACTAATGAATGGCACGTTTTTTGCGCGTTGTCAACCGGTACGCATAATCGTAACGGGCGTTGCCAATTATTACATAACGAGACCGAACGCCACGATATCCCCGTGAAACGGCGCGCTTTATGAATGGCGGTTTTGCGGTCGGACTCGTTCGTTTCTTGTCGCGACTTTGTCGTTAGCTCGATCGCATGGATAATTAATCGGGAAGCCGCGTTATCACGTCGATTACTTTCCCCCGTTTTTCCGCAGTTCCGCGACAACAGGCAATCTCTTCGGACGACCAGACTGCTCGAATTTTAAAAGTTTGGGACGCCTTTACAAAACCAAGCCTTAAACATTTTTTACAGAAGGATTTAAACAAGGATTTGTTTACCTTTTACATGAATGTAAACAAATGTAAAAATAAACATTTGTTTACATATTATTTTCTCTTTGACCTTTCTTGAGGAGAAAACAATACGTTTCTTCTCAATGTTTGTATTTATCTTTCTTTTCAATAACAAAAATTTTTTGTTTTCTTTTAATGTAAACAAACCTTTGTTTACATTACCTTTTAAGGTAAACAAACCTTTGTTTACATTACCTTTTATGGTAAACAAACCTTTATTTACGTTACCTTCTAAAGTAAACAAAATTTTGTATACATTTCTTTTTAATATAAACAAACCTTTGTTTACCTTTAAATGTAAACAAGCCTTTGTTTACCTTTGAATGTAAACAAACTGTTGTTTACATTAACTTTTAAGGTAAACAAACCTTTGTGATACCATTTTATGGTACAAAAAGATTTCTTTTATAATATCATCTACGCAGCTCAATCAAATGGAACTTTTCCTCTCACAACAAGCGGAAGTGTTTGTCGTAAAACGAAAAATTGGCCGAAAACTCGAGCACCGATTTTCCCGTTTCGCTTCCCGCCTTTTTTCGACTCGAAATCGACATTGCGGTCGGCCAATCGGGCCGATAAACGCGCTCATTATTGGGCCCCTTTGTATCGCTCTATAATCAGCCGTCTGTCTATCGGTTCGACGCAATTTGCATCGCTGCGATTGCAAACGGATCGCAGACGGCGCTGTGGGAACCGAAAAACCGACTGCTTTTTTTCGCAGCCGGCGATTTTCGCAGTCGACTCGCATAAAGCGCAATCGCGCTAATTGTCGTAACGGTGCCGAAACGCGCGGCGTATAAATTTCGCCGACGAGATACGCGCGCTGATCGATTTATTTGCGGCCGAGTAAAAGCGGCCCGGTTAATGCGCCCGATCAAACGAGTCGCGCGCAATTCGGGGGTAACGGGGACACGTCGGCACATTGCGATAAATCACCGGATACGAGCCGAAAACTCATTTTTGGGAACTTTTTTGCGGAACGCATGTTGTAAATTGTACGATCTTGAAATTATCAGAAATTAGAGATAATCAGAAAGATGCCCATATAGACGTGGAATCCATGTGGATTCTACGTGGAGGAACATTCGGACGTAGATTCGACGTAGATTCCACGTCGAATCTTTATCTTTATCAATCACGGATCTTTATTTTATTAGGAATGGGTTTTTGAATATTATTTTCATTTTTAAATTAAAATAATTTTTTATTTTTTATCTTTGTTTATTTTTTTTAGAAGTTACTCTGTACATTGTTTTAGAAATTTTATATAAATTTCCTTACAAATCGAAAGATCTCTAAGAATTGATAGTGTCAGATTTCGTTGTTATAAAGTGCGAATTATTTTGCATTGGCGTGATATTTATTTATGAAAAAGAAAAACGTCATGTTGCTAGAAGGTAATTTAAATAAAGAATGCATCTACAAACGCGATAACGTTTAAATACGTCTATTAATGTCTTCGATCGATCCGAGACTTCTCAGCAAGATTTTATGATGGAGATATTAAGCGGTGGAAACGGACAGTTAATGTCAGGATGAGTGCAAATGCCATGTGGAATGTCGTTTGAGTGCATTGTTTTCCACGAGGCAAAATTTTTGCGCACTCTTCTCCGGTTGCATTTTGACTCCGAAAAGGATAAGACAGGTTTTTCGAAGATAACATTTTATCGAAAACTTTCAACTTCGAAAAATTACATCTTTGTTATCTTCTTTAATTTCCTCTCTTTTTATGACATCCAATTTTAAACCAAATTTCACCAATCACTCACAGCGAAACCTACTTCGAAACTGAAATAATAATGAAAAACTCGGAATTCCCTGATTTTATCGAGCGCCATCTGGTGTCGGGCAATTTAACATAAACATGCGAAATTTCAAAAAAATATCATCGATTTCTTACATAGATATGATATTACACAAAATATAATTTTTTGAAATTGAAAAAATGTGCACAGAGAAAATTTCGGATCTTTTACGATATATATCGTAAAGTGAGCGAATTTTTCGTAGCTTTTACGATACATATCGTAAACTGTACGAATTATTCGTAGCTTTTACGATATATATCGTAAACTGTACGAATTTTTCGCAGCTTTTACGATATATATCGCAAAGTGTACACATTTTTCGCAGCTTTTACGATATATATCGTAAACTGTACGAATTTTTCGTAGCTTTTACGATATATATCGTAAAGCGTACGAATTTTTCGTAACATTTACGAATTATTTTTCTCAGTGTAGTCAATTAATTCCGTAACAATTACGACGTTGATCGTAAACGTTACGAAACATACAGTAACATTAGCGTTGCAATTCGCCGAAGGTTTTGCGACTCGATTCGTCGATGCGGAGTCGTTAAAACAACCATCTGCCGCAGAATTCGGCAGACGAGCGTTCGTCCGCGAAGACACGTGTGAGAGTCGCTGCGGGGGGAGGGGTCGGGGGGGGGGGGTAGGGTGAGCACACGAGCGCTCGAACGTGTACGAGCGTTCGGAACAAGGTGCGCTGGTCACTGGGGCGTTGACCTGATGTTGGGCCGGACCAAAGCGGCGCGAGAGCGCAACGGAATCTTGGGCTCAGCGACGACGCCCGAGGAGGGAGAAAGGAGCGCGCGCCTCGCCTGAGAGACACGCGGATAAAGCCGCCGGCTTTGACCGAACCGACGCACACTATTCTTTTACGTTGCGTTTGTTTAAACAATCTGTAAAACCGCCCACCAAGCAGTTTCACTTTTACGCAACGGAGGATCATCTCGTATTGCGAAAGTCAGATATATCGTAAAAAATGCGATGTATATCGTAAAACTTACTAGATATGTATGGTAAACAATACGATATATATCGTAGAACTTACTAGATATGTATGGTAAAAATGGCAAAATATATGGTAAACATTACGAGATCGACGGTATAAAATACGAGAGGTTTGGTAAATGTTACGAGATATACTGTAAAAATTGCGATATGTATGGTAAAAGTTACGAGAAGTATCGTAGAAACCACAAGATATATCGGAAATGTTACCCGATGTGTATGGTAAAAAGTGCAAGATGTATGGTAAAAGTTACGAAGTGCATTGCAAAAACTACTAGGTGTATAGTAAAAATTTCGAGATGTATTGTGAAAATTAAGACATCTGACGTAAAAATACAAGTCCAAAATCGGTTGTACTCAATACCCCCCAATAATTTCTTGTCAAAGAAGACGAAAATAGGTTGCGAAGGGGGATTTCTGAAAGGTTTTCCTCCTTGCCAACTGAACATACCAAACCTAACCTCAAAATTTCCTGAAATTCCAGTCGAAACTTCTGGGGACAAGTGTCTCCCAGGAGGCACGAGCAAGGGGATGTGAAAAGGAAGACGCTTGGGAAGCAGGGGGAAGTTAATAATGTTGTTTACAAGATAAGCGTATGCACGGGCGAGTCGGCAATTGTTTGATTTCGCGGCCGCAAGGACGCAACGATTTCGCGTCACCGCCTGGCGTGCCCATTTGCCCGGCTAATGAGGGCGATCGGCGCGAATCGTCGCGCACGAGTTGCCGGGCGATTACCGATTTGATCGTTTTGCCGGGCGGCGTGCGTGCACCGTCCCCGGGACACGTACGTGATCGCCGCTTGACTGCAGTGATACGGGCGGCACGCCCGACGGCTCTCCAGGCACGATAATTGCGCCCCGACCCTAAAACCTAAGATTTTAATTTCGCAAGTATGCCGCGCGCGCCGCCCTATCGCAACCCCTCGCCAAGCGCGCGACCTTATCTTTGATCCACCGCTCGCATAGAGCAACAGACGTTCGCTGAATTTCAGCGATTTACGAGCGTCGAATCGCTAAATATTCACCGAAGAACAACTACGAAACGTTTTTGTTTTGTTTTGATGTTTTTGTTTTTTCAAGGTGACCTTGAATTGTTGGATGGGTTTGTAAACATTGGATTAGGAGGGTTAGTGTTATGTTTCAGGGTCTTTGTTGATGTTTTTGTTTGTTTGAGTATTAATGTGACCTTGTACTGATAAGGGTAAGTTTGTAAACATTGAATAAGGACGATCAAAATAGGGAGTTGATTCTATGTTATTGTTTTTGTTTTTGTTTGTGTCAGGAGACGTTTTGTTCGTTGACTTAGAGTGCAAGGTAACCTTGAATTGAAAAGGATCACTTTGTACATATCGAATAAATATTAGGAAAATTCCATGTCGATGATTATATTTGTATATACGAAAAGAGATCCAGGTGTGTATCGACCTTGTTTTTTGTTCCGTTATGATGTTTTTGTTTTTGTTTTGCTTATGTGCGGTGACATACAGGTTTACAAACATAATCCAGAGGATGAAAACAAACTCGAGACTGTTTTGGTTCCCCATCGCTATTGATGTTTCTGTTTTTGTCTTCACCTGCGAATGTTTTGTTTTTGTTTCGGCGGGATAAAAGCCCTCGTTGGCAATACGCAAACTCACCGGCCGGATACGTAACGCAGCGTAGATTCGTGCGCGCGATACCCATCGGCGAAAAATCGACTCGCGAAACCTATTATTCCGTTACTTTTGCCGCTAGATAGGATCGACGGAGGCCCCTCCGGGGCCTCGGGCCCGTCATCGTATTTTTCATCGGGCGCGCCGTTTTTTTCGGCCGACCGCGCGCCTCGATCGAAATCCCGTCGAGTAATTATCTTGCACGTTACGCGGCGCAACGTACAACATGCAACGCAACGCACGTGGATTGCACGTCAGAAACTAATAATGGCAAATCAGGAAGAATGTAACAGGACTCGCGCCGGCAACGTGATACGCGTTTGTATTCACCGACAATGAGCGGCCAAGTTTCGCCCTTTCCATTCAGCCCGCTAACCTTTACGATTCAAGCATTTTTGCGAGACTCTGCCGTTTTTCAAGCCACGTTGCAGCCAAACGACAACTGCGAAGGAAATCCTACGAGAGTTTGGTCAATTTTGAAGGTCAGAAAGCAGCAAACCAAAATAAGACTCAATTGCTTTTGTTTACATCTCCTTGAGTTAGCACAATCTTTGTCTTTGAGTTAATTCGGAAGGTCACGAAGTAGGAAACACAAAAACACGACTGATTTCGATCTTCTTTTCAAGGTCAACGATGTGGTGGGCAAAAAGGAACAAACTCTTTCCAGCTCTATCCCCTTTATTTTCTCTCAGACACTTTCCAATGACTCCTAGCGAACCTTCGCCTCGATGATGAAGCACACTTGCGGCTTGCCGTTCTGGTCCAAAAGTGTCGCCGTCAGGGCTAACTTAATCGGCGGGTAGGACTTAAGCACCGGGAAAGTCAGCAAGTACGTCACCTTCTTGCCCTTCTCCAATGGACACTTCTCCTGGTTAGACAGGTGGTTGCATGGCTCCATCCCCGCGATTGGGTACTTGACGTCCGCCCCAAAGACGTTCGCGACGATGCTCAGCGACAGTTTGTCCACGTCGTTTACTAGGAATCAAGGTTAGAGTTAGGGATCTTCCAGTGTTAGAGTTAGGGATCTTCCAGTGTTAGAGTTAGGGATCTGCCAGTGTTAGAGTTAGGGATCTGCCAGTGTTAGAGTTAGGGATCTAGTTTTGTCTCCAGGGTTGTCTACCCTTCCGGGTTGCACTTACTCGTCACAAAGTCCCATTCTGCGGTTACGTTCTTGCCCCGGACCAGGGCACAGGGGAATTTGTCACATCCCGCTATTCTCAGGTCAGTTGGAGTCGGGATGCTGCCGCAGTCGTAGAACGGGGTGGATTGAACCACCGAGAATACGCAAAGCGCAGAGAAGATGAGACCTGAAACCAGACCAGGTGGTTGCAACTTCTGGCTAGAGTAGATCTTGGTGGTTGCAACTTCTGGTAGAGTTCTTCTACCATAAGGATATGGTAGTAAGGATACCCCGTAGGCCCTAGGAGGTGTACGGGGTCGGAGATAGTTGGATGGCTAGTTACCGAGGTTCGGGCGAGTCATTGCAGCGTCTTCGAGCAGGAACCACTATGCTAGCCACCTGGTAGCCATGTATTTATAACGCGGGATCCTATCTAATCGACGGACCACGCGATTGATAAGTCTCGATGGCATGTTTGTTGGCTGAACTAATTTTGACGGACTCTGCGACCAGTGACTAAGCCTCAGAAGCTTCTGAAAAACTATCCTACGTGACTTGAGACTTTTCCACGCATGTCCACGTGTATCTAAGCCGGGTTATCAGCGAGCGATCAAATATTTGATCACTTAATCGGCAGGGATCTCGATGTCTGTAAAAATCTTGGCTAAACACGTGTATTTTTAGGCATTCCGGCCGATTGGACGCTCGTTCACGGGTCGTTGACTTTGCGTGTTATTAACAATAGTTGGGGATTTGGCGCGGCGATAAGGACTCCACGCCACGCCATCGGGCGGTAGGCAGGGGAAGCTCGCTCGGTGAGTAACTGCCGCTGGCAAGGTATGGCTGTGCTAAGCGGTAGGACCCTGTGTTACCGACGTACCGACATTGCCGAAATGAAGATCTGCATTATCGTATGCGCGTAACACGCACTTGCCGGTGCGGACCGAAATTATTCGTGTCGCTCGGTCGAAACGAGGGCGCGATTTCGCCGCAAAAGTGCACGTTAGAGACGTTGTCAAGGCTATGTGACGGCGTATTGCCGCGCTGAAATTTCATAGAAATTGCACGCCATCGGATCACAGTAACCCGTAATTTGCCATCATTAAGGAAAACGAATACCAGAACTCGTTCTCATGAATAAGCTATTACGAGATTTTATCCCGAGTGCAGTCGTTCTCGGCGACGTCTCGGTGAGGTTTCGCGATTTTCGACCATTTTTCGGATTGAGATGCGGATGAGGATAAGATTTCTCGATGTATGAATTGATGGACTGACTCGGGATGGAATAAGGAGAAACAATCGAAAATAAATTTGTTTGTTTTTTTCATTGAGGGGCAATGAATAGTAAACAAAACAAAAACAAGTTTCTGTGTTTGTTTACAAACATAGGAGGTTTTTTGTGTTTATTTACAAACTGAAAGATGTGTTTGTTTGTTTACAAAAACACAAGGTCATCGGTATTTATTTACAAAAAAATGGTTTTATGCGTTTGTTTACATAAACAGAAGGTTCTTGTCTTTTTTATCTTTTTTCTCTATTTTATTTTTTTTCTGTTGAAAAAGCCACAGTACTTGAAAAACAAAAACATATTTTTCGCGGGTATTTAAAAATCGACGCGGGTTTTAGCTTTCACTCTACGATTTGCGCCAGGCGTCACGATAAAAAGTACCTTTGCGCGAGTATTTGTTTTTATGGGCATATTCGGCGAATCGGCTTGAATGCAAATTACGTTGTTGTGACGTGAAATTGAATCGAAAGCGGTCATAATAACCGAACGGCGGCCGGGCGAAAGAGGAGCGCAAAATTCAATTAATTCGAGCTTTGAATAATAAAAAATGAATTTAATTCGCGCATTAAACACGCCGCGCGGCCTTCAGCGTATCCCGCGTGCGTGATATGCTTTTGTGCGACTAATCAAACATGCTTTTCTACGTTAACGCGTTACATTTGCATCGTAATGTTACACCGCGCGGTGTGTAATTGCATTTTATTATTAGTTGCCGATAAACGGTTCATTCGAGGCGTTCACGTACATATGTATGCTCTTGGTTTTACTTTTATCCGAGACACGCGTTATTCCAATTGCAACACTTTTTCAAGCGGAATTTCGGCAAGTTGAGGTAAAAGTTCGATTCGTTATTTGGGAGGGTTGACCTTTGAGGTCAGATTTCTTAAAAGTTTATTATGAAATACAGTTTTTTCACTTACACCGTTATTTTTGGAATTAAAAATGCTTTAGTTTGATTACAAACACGACCATGTTTGAAAAACTATTCCAAAAAATCAAAATTTCTAAAATACAAATTTTCAAAATTTGTATTAATTTGTTTGTACTCAAATTAAAGTATGTTTGATTCCGAATACAGCCACGTGGCCATATTTCATCCAAATCTTGTCAACTTCGTCTCAACACCTAACTAACAGGATTTATTGATTTTTTTATTTATTTATTAACCATTAATCCATTTTGCGACTAACATCTATTAGCAATAACGATTTAACCGGTTCGCAAAGCTTCGAAACTGTTTTCTTCGGCAATTATTTAAAATTATTTGTAAATAATTGCATGCAAATAAAGTAAAGAAAATTATAAAAATTTAATTAATGCATAATTTTGGTTTTATTGTGGTTTATTTCCATGCGAGTCAGATGATGCCAAGATTGCGATATTTATTGAATCTTGCATAACTCGCTTAAAGGCACATAAAGGCAAACAAAATTTGCGAATTTTACTCTTTATGAGTTACATTTGACTGACCTCTATGTGATTCTTTATAACTGTTTGTAACTTCACAGTTATAAACAATTGTTCTGCAAAACTAACCTAAATTTCCACTATTGATATTATTTTTTTGTAATTATATGTTCCATTTACACTTCTACTAAAACCATATCTCTGATTGTACACAGAGAGAAAAGTTGTCTTAATTATTACTATATTATATAGCATTCCGAGGACAAAGCTTCCTCTCTTAGTATTTAGTATATGTATTGCTCATAATTTTCTCGTATTATTTTAAGTTCAAATTACTATATTTTTATAGTAAACGAAAATTCTATAAAAAAAAACATTTTCCACACAGAGTCTCGAACCCGCGATCTTGAGGTTTACAGCCGGCGACTCTAACTTCAGTTCGATCTCTGTTTTGACTTCTTATCAGCGGCATGCCTTATACTGTTCCTCTCGTAGTATTTAGTACATGTATTTCTCATAATTTTCTCGTATTATTTTCAGTTCAAATTATTATATTTTTATAGTAAACGAAAATTCTGTTAAAAAAAAAACATTTTCCACAGAGTATCGAACCCGCGATCTTGAGGTTTACAGCCGGCGACTCTAACTTCAGTTCGATCTTTGTTTTGACTTCTTATCAGCGGCATGCCTCATACTGTTCCTCTCTTAGTATTTAGTACATGTATTTCTCATAATTTTCTCGTATTATTTTCAGTTCAAATTACTATATTTTTATAGTAAACGAAAATTCTGTTAAAAAAAAAACATTTTCCACAGAGTCTCGAACCCGCGATCTTGAGGTTTACAGCCGGCGACTCTAACTTCAGTTCGATCTTTGTTTTGATTTCTTATCAGCACCATGACTTATACTGTTTACATTGAAATCTCGCCTTTTGGGGTACCCAAACAGAATCCCGTTTCCCAACACCAAATCTACAAACTCCTCGAATGAAAAGCGAAAGAGAGAGCCTCGGAAGAGGAATGCACATTAATTATCAATAGATCAGAATGCGAAACCGGACATCGTAGCCTGTAATTTGCCGGTCGATCGGCTCGCATTCGCTGATTAGTCTTTGTGTACCGAGAGGGCGCTGCAGACACTTTTGCCTCGGCGGGGTGGCCAATGATAAAAGTGTTTCGGCCGTCCTTGTCTGTGGCTCGTGCTCGGCGCCGACCTTTGACCCGGGCCCGAGTTCTTGGGGCCCGGGCACGCGAGGGGGCCCGGCGTTTCGCTCGAGGCACGCGCGCGGGTCCTCGCAATTTCGTCCATGCGATTGCCCGCCACGTATGTACCCAAGTACCAAAGTACCGTCATGCACGCAGCCACGTACACGCGAGCGGCCCTTTAATCGCGCCACTCGACAAACTCACGAATCTCTCGGGGCCGCGTGCGCCGCGTGCTGCGGTTTAGCCCTTAAGAGGACGTCAAACAAGATTACCGAGTATCAATTCGGAGTTGCTGGACGCGAGCGTGTTTTCGGCTTTTAAAGCCGAGGCTCGGGCCATAAGGCCAGCCAGTCACGGAGCAACGATTTCACGAGGTGTGGCTACAGATTCATTGGTTTATTGGTTATCGACGGTGGAACGAGTTTTTGCGGTTTGCAGAAAGTAAGGTGTACTGGGAAAAAGTAGTATGGTGAACTGAAAGCAAATACCATGTTGGACAACATTGCGAAGGAGAGAAGAATGTAAAAAGAATGAACTTTATCACCGACACGGTCGTTGCTTTTGCATTGAGGAACACAACAATTCGACATTTTGAACGCATTCACTGCTTTGTTTACTTCAATTTCACGTGGTTAGAATAGCATGACTTTTCAACATAAGTCAC
>JABFPB010002985.1:0-18358 GCA_022817645.1 Ceratoteleas bidentatus | reverse complement strand
CACAATGTTTTGAAGATTATGTGTGGCAAGTTTGAAGTTAATCGGCTGAAAATTGGTTGAGAAAAATTACGCCGAGTGCGAGAAAACTGGAAAAAAAGTTTTCGAGCTAATCGCGTTTAAAGTTTGGAAATGCTATATTGTACGCTGTGCATTCCCAATCAAAATGTTAAAAAACATAATTTCTAATGCAGATATGCAAATTTTGGTTTCATTATTCAATAGTGAAGGATTAAACGTATATAAAACTGCAATAAAATGTGTTTTCCATTTGTTTCGATTTTTCATGATTTTTTGGTTGCACCCCCCCTTAAGGTTATTCACTTGTACATGCGACCAATTAGAAACCGACGCCTGGGTGGAAGAAGGATCTATCTCAGAGGGTTCTATCTTAGGTTTCTATGTCATATGATAATGGGAGATAGAACCTTCTTCACGACTTTTCTGAAATATAACCTTTTTCCACCCAAGCATCGAAACGGTATATGAAAATTTCGATACTTTTTCATAACTTTATTCTAAAGTTTATATATCCTGTTTGTATGTATGTATGATATTTTAGGGTTCAGAAAACTTTATAACAAAGTATGTAGAGTTTCTAAATGTGGTATATGAATATTCCCAACTGAATAATGTGGTTCTTTATATATTTCTCGTGCACTTCACGAATTTCTTCATAATTTCTATATTTTGTTCTATATTTATCGATATAGAGTCCTCTTTTTCTACAATGTATGGGAAAATCTTGTACACTTTTTTCTCAGTGTACAAAATTCAGTCCTAATGGTTTGTTGGCGAATTTTGTCAGTCTTTCTATATATTTATCTAATGGCTTCAAATGGAATTTTTTAAGTGGGAATGCTTGACAGTTTCATTTACATAAATCTGTGAAATTATTATTAAAATTTAGATATCTTGCCTCGGGTAACTCCATGGTGTCATTGGCAAAAGATTTTCGGATGGGACACAGTACTGTATCTGAAATTATTCAAGAAACGTGCCTGGCAGTGTGGGAATCGTTAAGGCGTGTTTTTTTGAAACGACCGACAAGCGCGGATTTCACAAAAATTGCCAATGGCTTCAGCAGACGGTGGCAAATGCCTAATTGCATAGGCGCGATAGACGGAAAACATATTGCCGTTCAGGTATCTATTTGTCTCTTATTATCCACTGAATCTATACGAATAATGCATTTTATAATGCATTACAATTAGTTGAATAATTTGAAAATTACTTAAATTTCTTGACGATTTCAATGAAAAGAACTTTTCATTCCTATTTTTAAAAATATCCCTCAAATTAAGTTTAATATTTGTACCTGCAGTATTCCACTGCAGGTACTAATATCTCGCTTGTAGAACTAATACAGCATTTCATTGTAGTGTTCATAAAGAGGAATTTACTATTCAGCTTTTATTATTCATTTGTTAATATGTCCATAAAGTACACTTGCTTTTCGTATACCTTTGTTTCTGTTCATTAATGGCGAAAGTGTATTTTTATCTTACTCACACAGCGAACGTATTTTATGAATGATTCTATAAAATTTATATTTTTAAATGAAATTAATCTTTCCGTATTACGAATTCTGAACAAGCCCGAAAAAGGCGAAACTTATTCGGAATCATGCGTAAATTTGAAACTCTATATCTCTTTATTCTATCTGGAAATTTTCGAATACATTTTTGGTGGAAAAAAAATTTTGTTTGAAGAAAGTATCGAACTCCTATTCCTGATAGGAAGCCCTGCCCTCGAAACCCTGATCATCAAGCTTCTGCGCAGTAAAAAATTCACGGAGTTTGAAGCTACGGTGTGAGTGTAAGACTGGCGGAGTGAAAATTCACACCGCGCGGAGTTATGTTGTCTACTGCGCATGCTCACTGTATCGCATTTCACTCCGTAATTTAACTCCGACTAGCTTTTGACACCGCTAAAAAAGTGAAATATGAATTCCATATGGAACTCCATATGGAATTCATATTTCACTCCCATGACTTAAAGACTTTTTGTGATTAAAGTCTTCGAGAACATGAGGAGCTGGGTTTGGCAGATCTCATTAAGGAATTTCAGAATTTGGTTACGAAATTATCAAATGGTTTTTTTCCACGGATTTCATTTGGGAATTTTTGAACTGGTTAATGGAATATTCTAATGGCTGATTTAAATCCTTAGGAAATGTATCAGTTCGATTAAGACATTTCCTAATAGCTAATTTTACACAGTTTTTACTATAGAGAAATTTCTGAGTTGATATATGAAATGTAGTTACTTAGTTACTAAGTTTCGTAAACGGGTTATGCAATTTCGTAAAAATTCTACTATTTAATTAATTAATAACTAATAATAGCACTAATGAAGTAACAATGCAGCAAAATATAGCAAAATACAGCAAAATACCCTATGTAGGAATATATCGAATAAAACACGCAAACTCGGCAGAAACTTATTATGTTTGATCCCCAAAACAATTCCCAATAAAAACAGTAATCTAACGCATTATATTTCATTGTGCTGGGTTCATTAATTTCAGAATCGAGTTACAGAATTGATTGATGGTTTGATCAAAAAATGAGTTGAAATTCATTTCGTCTATTTCGGAATAAATAATCTGGACTCGAGTTGTACAATCGATTAATCTATAAATGCATTCTCGCCCGACGTTGGTAAAGACGTTGGAACAACGTCGTATCGACATCGATTTGAAACACCGTTTCGAAGTCAGTGACCAACGTCATTACGACTAGTATGAATACCGCTGAAACATCGTTTGCCGTCGTTCAAAGCGGTTCGAATTGATAAAGTTGTATGAACGTCGTTTTCCAACGTCGGATCAGCTTCGGTAACCGACGTAGGTTTCTGACGTCGATTTAACGTTGATATCGCCTACATTGTCAAAAATCGATGGTGTAAAGTGTAAATGGTAGCCGGTGTTAAAATGTCGGTGTAAATTGATCTATTAAAAATAAATAAATCAATTCTTACACCAATGAGTATAATGTTGGTACAGGATTTTTTACAGTGTATTACTTTTTGACTGAAGTTAACGAATTGTATAATGCATTATAAATACATATGCAATTATGTACATTACGTACAAAAATGTATATTACAATTATTCTAAATTTAATTAATTTTACAGGCATTTCCCAATAGCGGATCAAAATATTACAATTACAAGGGCTTTCACAGCATTGTGCTGCTGGCTGTAGTAGATGCCGAGTACAATTTTGTGCTGGTCGATGTCGGGGCGGAAGGGAGAAATTCGGACGGAGGTATTTTTCGAAACTCCCCCTTGGGAGTAGCGTTGGAAAATGGAAGGCTGACGCTGCCACCTGCGAAACCACTCGTTAACGGGGGCCCTGCAGTCCCATTTTTTATAGTTGGAGATGAAGCATTCCCTCTGAAAACCTACATAATGAGACCGTTTCCTGGTAGGCGAGACGGGAACCTGCCTCAACGTAAGTCGGTATTTAATTACCGACTCTCCAGAGCTCGACGGTGTTCGGAAAATGCTTTTGGGATGCTAGCGAGTGTATTCCGCATTTTCCGAACACCAATTATTGCCAGTTACAAGACGGCGCGCGGTGTGGTTCTGGCAGGCATTATTCTGCATAATTTTTTGAAATCGGTGGATGGCTCCAACCACAATTACGTGGCGCAGGGATTCGCGGATGAGGTCGATCAGCGGGAAGACATTCCAGAAGCTTGGCGGCAAACGACCTCAAGTTGCTTTCTGGATGAGACCGAACAACGATACCCGGAATGCGAGTTATCGGGGATGGAAACGCGCGAATTGTTGGCCGATTTTTTTCTCAACGAAGGGGCGGTTCCTTGGCAAGATCGCCATGTTATGCTGCGGCAGCATTAATAGCGTGCGCGCGCGTTCCCCAGGAATTTGGGCGCGAGCGATGTGAGATTAGGATGGGCGCCGGAGAGATACAGGGGGATACTATGTGCCGTGTGTGTGTAGAGTGCAGTGTCTTCGTGGTGATAACGTAATGGTTGCGGCACTGGAGATTTCGAGCTGGGTGGATTGACGATTTGGCCAGACCGCAGAGTGCCAAATCGGGAGAAACCTTCCGCCGCGAAGGACCTTATGCTCTGCACTTGCCCCATGTGAAGCTACACTTTGAAGCCCCGTCTTGTCTCGGCGCGTCCACCCCTCTCGCTTCTCTCTCTCTCCTTCTCTTTCTCGCTATCTGTGCGCGACCCTGCCCCCTGTCCCCTCGCCCCCTACCGCTCTGCCTCAGCCGGGACGCCCGAAACTTGATGATGGACATGAGCAGCGAGTCGAGCAGCCAGTCGAACACGGCCCAGTGGTACGAGCCGCCATGGAGCCAGGATCCGCCGAGCGCCGGGGCTCGGACGGTGGTCGGCAACCCGGACTACCGTAGCTACTACCCGCACGCGGGACGACGACCCATCATCCGGCGGCATAAGCGCATTATGCACACAGTCGCATGACCAGCAGCGGCGTAGCCAGCGGTCCCGTAAGGAGCATGTGGCGGCCGCACTTCGGCGCTGCCGTGCTGCACCCCTGGAACCCCAGCAGCGGTGCCGACACCTCCAAGCCCTGGGCCGTCCCCTCGGCTCGTCCCTTCCCCCTAGTGGGTGCATCCTCGCATCCCACAGAACCGGCGGGCACCACCTCTTCTCCTTTCCGCCGACCTCGCCGAAGGACGCGACCCCCGACAACATCACCGCGAGCACCACCTCCAGTAACGACGGTTCAAGGTCATCGCCGCGTGGACCAGGCGGGTCTGGTTTAGGGGCTGCGCAGGGGTCCGCAAACCGACTACGTTACCCACCTTGCTGGTCTCGTTTATTATTAATTGTAATAAAGACGTAGATTTGACAATTTATGTATTTATTATTCGTCTCAAACGTTAGTTACATTAGTTACTACAGTCTGAATCCTGTTCCAAATCCTGTTCCGGAGACAATTCATACTTAATGAGCGTAAGAGACTTCAACATCTTGTTTTTCAGCTTCATCCTTTTGCGCTCACTGAGTTCGCCCATCTCCATTGCGAACCACTTGCAAAAGTGATCTTCTTTGGAGAGCTTCGGTGGTGGTGGCATATCGGCCCCTTGAATTAAACGAATCATTCCCATCCTCTCATCTCGCGCAATTTCAGATTGTCGTCTACTATTTCGATCTGCATTTAAATGAATTAATATTTATTACTAATGAATACTAAAAAATACCCTATAAAAAATAATTTAAAAAATAAAGAATTCTTTGTATTTCTGGAAATAGTCCTTATTTCTTTTGGTAAATAGACTTAACAATGAAAAGTGAAAACAGTTGTTATTGCACTAGATATGTATTGTTATTGTACTAATTAGTAACACCAAATTTTCACAAAGTAACATTAGCAGCATAGGAGACTGGTCTGAAAACATGCATTTTTTCGAAATAACTAGAACCAAAATAAACAGATTTTGATAAAAAACTAACCATATACAGATATGAACATAACACACAGTGACGTGAAAGAAAAAAGACGATTTACCATCTAGTTTCTCAGTGATTATTGAAAGTGCTGAAAAGATATATATATAGATATACAATTTCTACGTTTTGATGAAAAAGTTTTAATTATTTTTTAAGAATAGCCGTTAGAAAAAGTGTTTCTAGCGTTTGTTTGGGCCTTAAAGGGTGAATAAAATAATTTTATTCCAATAAAATACTTATATATTACTTAGTACCCTAATTATACAGCCCTTCACGGGAAAAATACCTTAAACGCAATTCTATATTTAATTGCCGTATTACCAATTTTAAGAAAATCAATTGGAAATTTACCTGTTTAATTACTTTATAATTTATATTTTTTTAAAGGATAATGCAATAGTTTTCTGCATTATTAAGCTTACTCAATTTCGCGCGAACAGCTTTCCTCGCCATGTGTGTCACCGCCATATCGTCATCACTTTCGGCTAAAACGTTAATTTTTATTGTTTAGAATGCAGTATTTTCAGAACAGAAGTTTTCTTAACTAAACAGCTCCAGCCTGTAGCTAAATCGCCCCTTATGGAAAAATACTGCAGACATGTTTAAAATATAAGTGGTTACTCCAGAAGATTTAGAAATTATTTTAGGGATCTCTGTAACTACAGGGTTGATAGCAAACACAGATAGTAACCATTGGTTAAAGATACCAGAGTACGTACTTTGTAGTCACTACAGAATCTTTGACAAGATTCTGTAGTGACTACAAATAAGACTTATAATAACATTTTAAAGTTACTATAGTTACTTATACTTGCAAGTATAGTTACTGCATTACCTTTGAGACCGACAATCACCGTAAATCGAGATTTAGTAGACGGCAACAACGGAAGAAGTCAGTACTTGGAAGGGTGACCATTATAACTGCAGTTCGAACAATTACTATAAATAATAACTCTATATGTAGATTTACTTATAGAAACTATTATTTTGTCAGAACAACTATTCTGTATTGCCCAGTTTACTATAAAACAATCATGTAGTTGAATTTATAGAAACCACCAATAATTACTTGAAGTCATCGTAGGACTTTTCCTGTAGTTCCCTGCAATATTTTTCGGTAGAGGGCAATCAAGCTACAGTTTATAGGTGGAGCAACTACAGTTTATGTTGTTTTAAATAATGCTCTAGTTATAATAGAAAACATTCTTTCTGTACTGACTACAAAATTGTATTATTGAATTTTATTTGAATTTTTCTGTCAGATTTTTGTAGTTATGATTAGAGTTCTGGATGGTGTACTTTCGTTTCTGTCTTGTGAGTCTTCAACATTTTTCCGTCGAGGTGGATGATTGCCAGGTGGATTCGAGGAGGAAGGAGGGATAGCTTCTCGGATTCTGTTGGGCTGGGGTCTTCGATCCGAGTATGCTTGGATGCCGGAAGGTCGCGACGGGACTCCATTCCGGTTCAATGGTGGTTGGGTTGTATGTCGGGATTCTCGTGGTTGCGGGGTTGAGCGTCCAGGCAATCGTGGTTGCGAAGATGATTGTCGGAATGATTGTGGTGGGATTTCGTTATCTTCTGGGTCATAGTGAAATCGAGTAGATGTTGGAGGACGATCACGAATGGTTCTATTTTCAATGATTCGAAATGGATTTTGAAATGTAGCATATGGAGGTTCAGGTGAACTCGGACGCCCTAATGTGCTTTCATGTTCTCCATTTGGAGGGTATGTGGTATTGTCCGATGGAGCCAAATGCTCTGACGACGTTAGTGTATTTGGCGGTATCGATGGATTAGCTCCTGATGTATAGGAAGTCTGTATTGATGATTCTGGCTCGTTACGTGAACATGGGAACGTTGATCTGGACGATATTGGAGGGTGATCAAGAGTAGTGCTATTAGGACATGGATGAGATCTAGTATATGGAGGATCAGGTGAATTCGAACGGTCTAATGTGCTTACATGATCTCGATTTAGAGGGTATGTGGTATTGTCCGATGGTGCCAAATGCTCTGACGACGTTAGTGTATTTAGCGGTATCGATGGATTAGGTCCTGATGTAGAGGAAGTTTGTACTGATGATTCTGGCTCGTTACGTGAACGTGGGAAAGTTGATCTGGACGATGTTGGAGGGTGATCAACAGTGGTACTATTAGGACATGGATGAGATCTAGTATATAGAGGATCAGGTGAATTCGAACGGTCTAATGTGCTTTCATGATCTCGATTTAGAGGGTATGTGGTATTGTCCGATGGTGCCAAATGCTCTGACGATGTTAGTGTATTTGGCGGTACTGATGACGATAATGCTGTATACGATAATGATGTATGTGTCACCTGTGGCAAGAAAGGTTGCGATAAGACGGGTGTAGCATTTGGTCCTTGTGGTACTGCTGTGGTGTTTAATGCTACGTCAATGGGATTAATGGTATGAATAGTACTGTGAGATGGTTCGAGTGAGTGTCCCCAGGAATCTGAAAATATTGTTATTTTATTTTAAAAAAATGTTTTTTTTTTAAATGTTACCAGTCTGGACACGATCAAGAAATGAAAACGAAAAAAATAGAATTGCACTAAAAGTGAAGGTGATAGGCCTGAGTACGATTCTCAAGGAGTAAAAGTAAGTTATAACAGATTTTAAGCGTGAGTAAACTAATACACGAAGAGACGATCAAAAAGAGCTTTGCGACAATATCCACAAAATCGTTAAATTAAAAAAGAATATGAAAGAATGCTCATTCGATTTAATTGCTACCCTGTACGGTTATCGGTCTATGTAATAAATATCAATGTTTCTTTCACTGTATACCCGCGTGGAAAAGTGGAAGTCTGGATCATGATCGCGAGCCAGACCCTTACCGTACCGATGCCATACCATTGCCATCCTGTTGCCAGACTGAGAGTCAGGCGACGAAATGGCAAGAATAAGGCAAACATATGTCATTAATATGGCAACAGTCTGGGTCGCGATCATGATCCAGCCTGTTGCCATACTCTTGCCATACTACACCGTACCGTTGCCAGATTTTCTTTTCCACTACGGTAAACGCGGATTTAAGGCAAAAAATTGGATGAATCATTTTCTATCTGAGTCATTCCATGTGAAATCGGAAAAATATATTCCAAAAGTTTAAGTAAAATAAGTTTCATTTTGACCGGTTTATGATTAATTGTATTTTATTGTAAATCGTCGTTATAAATTAATTTTTAGATATTTACCTGACACTCTCTTAACTTCCAAACAGATAAAATTACACATTTTTGTGAAATTTGAGAGCGTCGAAGTTTTTTTTCCGATTTTAAATATAATGTTCCATTTAGATATTAAAAAAAATGAAAATCTTAACGCGTTTATGATCGCTAATTATTAAACATTTTGAATTAACAAATTGTGAAAACAAAATTTAACAAGGATTATCGAACTACATATATACAAAATTATTATTACGGTTAAATGATTCCTCTTCAAAATTATTAAAATTATTGGTGCTCCAATTTGTGCCTTCGTTGATTGTTTGCGGACAGGCTCCTGAAATATGAGATAATTCAAATTAAAAAACGCTTGGTGAAGGTTTTTTAACTTTTATTCGCTATTGCCGTTGTGCGAAAGTTCCAGGAACGTTCCGACCGTTGTGTAAAATTTATACAACGTTTATACAACGTTCTCTAACCGAGTGTGAAAACATATGCTGGGAAATAGAAACAAGAAAGACGTTTCGAAACGTTCTATAAACCTTCAGGCAACCTTTCGATAATTTTACATATTAGAAACAATAAAACATCGTTTGATGACCGTTTGAAACATTCACCCTGATAGCGAGCGTATATATAAATGATTTACATAAAATTTAAGTAAATACAACTCAGGCATTTGAATTAAAATTTACATAAATCTAAAATAATATACAAAAATCGTATACATAATATTTACATAATTTGTGATTGCAAATGTGACTGCAAAAGATGTATACTTTATACACCTTGAAAAAACATAGAAAATGTTTATGATTGCATTTGGTTTTCGAACTTAGAAATTTTAATGTACATTGTAATATGATTTATGTAAATTTTAATTCAAATGGCTGAATTTCATTTACTTAAATATTATGTAAATCAAATCATAATGTTTACATAATGTTTACACAAAATGTATATAATGCTGGCTATCAGGGATATTTTTCAAACGTTTATTTTTCTTGCACAATTTTTTGTAAATAATTTATCCTGAAAGAAAAATAAATGGAAGCTTCCAGCAATGTAAATAAATGTACAAAAACATAACAAAAAACTTCAGCTGATACTCACTTTAGAAGGCATTGCTCATACGTCTAACAAAAAATAGTGCCACACATTCTGAGGGTTTAAGAACACAGAAGCTGTATGTCAGTGGCGTGTGCATGAATTCGTAAGTGATGTTGTAATGCAGGAAAAGGGATATTATCCACTCAAAGAGACTAGCGCTGACTACGAGTCAGTACTCTGTACCAGATTTGTACATATAGAGTCACATGCATCATCTCTCTAGAACGTTTTAATTGCGATTGTTAGATTACGACTCCTCGTAACGTTTTCGACATATATATTTATAATGTATATATGTTAACTCGACTGCAAAGTTCGTTGCACAATTACTTGTCGGATTATTTCATTGTCTGAAAATGGCAAACTTCACTAATGTCAAACATTGCGAAATTTTCGAAATGAAAAAATTTTAACTAAATCAACGCTAATACCATGATTTTAGATAAGTATGATTATTTAGTCCTATCTATTTTTAATTATTTATTTATAAAAATTTGAATTATGGTTTAAGAGAATTTTGGAACTCAGCAGTTATTAAGATTTTATAACCAAAATTTCGTAAATCGTTATTTAAATTGGTCCACATAAGAAAATCAGCTTTCAAATAACACTATTCCTTAAAACGATAATTTATTCTCGTTTAACTAGCGAGTTACTAAAACAAACTTTACAAAAATATAATTTCATTAAAACTGCTTTATTTATTCAAATTTCATACTTAAAATTAAATAAATTGATGTAATAATAATTTGAATTAATCCACATAAGAATGATTCATGAAAACCAGCATTTAAACACTGTCGTTCTCAAATTCCTTATTCTGTCCTTGTCTAACAAATAACGAAGTAAAGGATGTAGTATAACACAGTTTTACTGCAGTTTTTGCGCATGCGCTCTTATATCTTCCATCTTTATCTGATTCGAGTGATTTCACGTTTCCATCTTTCTTCACTAACGCGTATCTTAGAACTTTACGAATGAAAAACACTTTCGACATTCTGTCAACATCAGCCTTTCTTGTGCGTTTTTGTGAGAGGTTAGAATACACAAAATAAGATAATTCAACACACACGTGGATCTTGCGGCTTTTATTGTAAGTATGAAACAATTATAATCTTGATTTTATTTTATTGAAAACCTGATTTAATAATATTTTTAACTGCGATTTGGAAATATTTGTTCATAAACATAGGTTTTTAGTGTACAATACGAATGGTCTTTTTCGATGATCTGTTTTTGATAGTTTGTTTATGTTTACATTTCAAAGAATTTTAACAGAAAAAATGGTACTAGTTTCTGAATATTAAGAATTTATATTTATGACTCATTAATGTTCTGAAAATTTGTGTCCATTTTTTGGTAAAAATTATAAATTGACGAAAAAGAAAAAAAGTAAGGATTATGAAGGTAAATTTTAATTATGATTTTCAAAGATTTATCATCATTTTGTGAAGGATTAATATTTTACAGATTAGTAATTTAATTTGATTTTTACAGGAAAAATGGCAAAATCGATTAGAAGTAAATGGAGAAGAAAATGCAGAGCAATTAAACGAGAACGATATGGTGCCAAGGAATTAGAAAGGCTAAAGAAAACTTTAGGCATTGACGACAATGTACCTACAGATGCAGAAATGAAAGATATATCTGAAATTGCTACTGGTAAGATTTACATCTGTAAATTTACTTTTCAATATCTTCATCTTTATACTTAACAAAAAAAGGAAATTATCAATTGTATTTACATACAGCTGATTAATTTTATGAATACAATTCTTATATGATCCTTGACATATTAATATTTTAATAATTTGTATTGTTTCAATTAAGAAGAATTTCCAATACTGAAGTTGTTCATAACTGAAGCACGAAAATTGATATTTGTTGGTTGTTACAAAAACTGTAATATAAATGTGTTTGACCATTTATTAGTTTTCACCATTCTGAAAACTTTTTCAAATAATCCACTAAGCATTCATTCTTCTCAAACATTATTTTTATTCATAACATAAGTCCATTATCAGAATTTTTCAAGAAACGAACCATATGCTTAAATGTCTTCTCATCCCAAAATCCTTTGGAATTGTCCAAATCCTGGCAATCCACTCTCAATTCGTCAAACTCATAAACAGTGTTCATCCTGGGACAATACAAATTCGCAGAACAACTCTTCTCCCCAACATCAGACTCTTTTATCTCAGATACGTTAATTTTTCGAAAATCGCAAGCACAATTTTTGTTGTAATCAATTGATATAAACGAACTGTTATCTCGACTGACCCAAGTCAGAGGACAAAAATAAGTAGATATAGCATATTCCCCAGCAATATGAGAGTCTGTGAACAAATCCCCACGGCGCCATTGTACTTTTAATTTCATCGACGTAGACAAATGCAAGAAAACTCGTTCCAGTGGATTGTAAGCGAAGTCCAAAGTATTCAGATATGGAGGAAATACACAAAATAAGTCTGTAATTTGGTTACTGGATAAGTCGAGAACTTCCAATTTTTGAAGATGGCTAAATGAGTCATTTGCAATGTACTGGATTTGGTTTTGGGACAAAAGCAGCATAAACAAGTTTGGAGTATTTTGGAATGTTGATTTCTCAATTTCTGCGATATTGTTGTCATTCAGGTAAAGCGTCTGGACGATGTCTGGATTGGCTTTACATGTCTGATCTGATATGTTGAGTTGGCTGAAGTACTGTGGCACTTTTAGGAATTGTCGAGACGAACAGTTCATGTTTATATGTGGAGGATAGGTGTCAATTTCGATAATTTCGTAGGCACATGAGTTGATACTGCAAATCTCGTTCACTTGAGAATCCACTTGTTTCAGCATAAATATAGTCAGAATGACAATGGAGGAAGGTTGAAGTAAAGTATCTGAAATGATATTTGTTTGGAAATATGTGGCACTTAAAATGTTTATTAAAGATTAATTTAAAAAGTTTTTAATTATCTTTCTGCAAGGAATTGAATATACTGATATATTTAATTCAAAAATACCAAAAAGTAAAGAATGATTTGTAATAATTAAAGAGTGTGAAATTGAAAATTCTGGTTTGATTACATTTGTATCTGTTTTTACTAGATTTATTTATCTATGAGATAAATTATGATTATAATTAATTAGAATTAAATTACTTACTCATTTTTATGATGTGTGTTGATGATAAGTTGAAATTGAGACACCAGAATTAGTGTTCGTGAGAGACAGTTTTAACAGACTGACTAGTTGAAGTAGTCAAAAATGGCTTTGGAAAATTAGATAGTAGTCATTTACACAAATCTGAATTTGACAATAAACACATTACAGAAAAATGTTTGAAGATAAAGTTTAATGAAAAGTTCAACATTATTAAATTAATATTAAAAGACATTAGCTAATCTTGAATTGATTAACAACAATACTGAGAAATTCCTAAAAATCGAAGTAACTTAAAAAAAATGAAAGTAATTTGTTCAGATATGTGGATTGTAACTTACATTATGAATAAGACAATAATTAATGATATCAATTCTTAATAATTAATGTGAATAAATTCATAAACTGTTTCGAAGTATTTCACAACTTAAGTGAACACAAGGGAGTTGTGCATTCAAATGTTACGTCATTTGATTTCAATGTAAAAATGCTTTAGTTAGATAAAAACAGTTAGTCACGATTATCTTTTGTACTTTTATATTTATATTTATCTCAGTGACATTTTAATCTAATTTATAGTGAATCACAGCGATAGAACATCTATTGAATAATTTAATTATTCAATAAATTATTGGTAACACAAAAAATAATATTTAACATCAAATAACTTACCTTTAAGCAGCAGGATCATTCTTAATAATACTAAATATAGTATATGTGATAATTGTCCAAATAGGAATATTTAAAGTTACGAAATAAACAAAATTATAAAATAAGGAACTAAATATGAAATTAATTAAAGATGAAAAAACAAAATAGAAAAGACAAATATAGATATTTTTAAACGCCATTAAATATCGTCCAACATCAATTAAAACAGACCATTTTATTAATGAATTGTTAATTTGCAGTTGTGGATGCCAAAACCATCAAAGAAAAAGCCCAAGAAAAAGAAAAGGAATCAGAAGAAGTCGTTGAAAAAATGGATGACGGTACTACCAGGGTTTACAACAAAAAGACCATGCAAGATCAGTTTGGAAATTACCCAGTTTGGATGAGCCACAGGAAAATTCAGAAAATGAAGAAGGACAAGGAAAAGGCGAAGAAAAAGGGAACGACGAAAGGTGCTTCGAAACGACCAAAACGACTCACGAGACGCGAGAAGAAAAAGCAGAAGCAAAGGCCGACTTCCACGATAGAAATGAGCTAACCTTTCGAATGGCACTTTTACTTTTAGTTTACAATAATGATAAAACAATAACACAAGTTATTGTTTTATCCAAAGCGCATTTATGTATAGACAAGATGACTTGTACATAAAATAAATACGAGTTTTGTAATTTCTTTTATCTTTTTATTAAAAAAAAAAAAAAAACACTTGCGATTCGATAAAAAAATACAAAACTTAGGTCTAAAATAATATGTTTTACAGAGTTAATGGCAGTGAGTTGTTGGGATTTTTTGATGTCTAATAGTTTCTAATTCCACTGTTCAGAATGATGTTTGATCTGCATCGTATCCTTAGTCTGTTCTCAAAATCTGCCATCCGGCTAGTAAGGTGTTGGATTTTCCTCGTTTCTGCCTCGAATTGTTTGATTTTGCTTCTCATGTCAAATAGTTCCTTCTGCATCAATTGCTGAAAAAGATTAAGCACTATATTAGTTTCTGCAGTGGAGAATTTGAAGTCTCATCTCTAGTTTTTATACCATCTCACTTCCTTCGATTTTTTATTCATGAAGTATAATGAATAAAATATTTGAGGGTGTAAATGTAATTCTTTCGGGGCGCAATTTTTACAGATTGTACTCCATAAACAGACTTTTATCATTTTCATTGCAAACAAATTAAAAAAAAAAAATTGAAAATGAGGTAAAAATCGTGCTTCTAGACCAGAACACCTCCTTAATCTTTATATTTCCATTTAATTTATTTAAATGCTGTATTAATTCAGTAATACTGTAATAAAACAGTCAAAGAAACTGAAAAAAGAACATTTGAATTTCTTCAAATTCAACTTGATTGAATTTGAAGAATTTGCCTACAGAATTCTTACATTCATAATTCACATACAAATATTATAATTATGCTACCCCGTTAATTTTCAACATCATCGAACACTAATTCTCACCACATGTTCAATGGATCGTTTCATCTCGTTGATACTTTCAACAGCCTGGGTGATCTTGTTATTCATTTCATTGGTCTCCGTGTCTTTTCTCTTGCCCCGGGCGATCTGCTGAAATCATAAACAATGGCTCAATTGTTTCCTATTGAGGCGCCCATTCGTCCGTCAAAATCGATGTTAGAGACAAAACTTACTTTTTCCAACTTGTTCAATCTCTTCAGGATAACTTCGTAGTCCTCGTCGAGTTCGTTATCTCCAACTTCGTTTTCCGTATCTGCGTCAAAGGGTTCAATCTTATTACATAATTAGCAAGCGAAGAAGTTTTTTTACAGTGCCACTCCGCGTATAGTGGAGCGTTTTGGAAAATTTGATCAGAAAGCGGAATTACAACATTGCAACTCATGGCATTAAAGCAGAGGACCAAATTGCTTGCGGGGATTGGCAAAATTAGATAATTTGTAGAACAAGTATTTTTTGGGAGTGGGGAGCTTCAAACTATTTGAATACCTGATATCACATCGTTTTTTAAGGAGGTTGGGGTGTGAACTAAACCAGCGATCAGTATTTAATGAAAAATATAGATTATATCCATTTAATTGTACATTCCCAATTAAATCAACTTGATCCAATTCTAAATTTCAAAGGCTTAAGGTGATGTTCACAGCGAGAAGCAAGTACAAAAGAACATCACCTTAAAAATGGAATTTCTAATTCAATGATTCAAATTTTCCATATTCCTGAGTTGATGTTCTCCTCAATTCTTCCAAAAATAGTTTTCTGTTCAAAAATATTAAATTTCAAAAAAAAGTAACCCAAAATTTCAATTATTTATTACTCTGTTTACAATAAAAATTTTTGCATAAAACTTTTTAGTCGTTATTTTAGAAGTCATAACCTATCAATAGAACATACATTCAATTATAAAAATTAACTTTCAGTTTTTAGTGTTACGTTTTAGAAATTTCGACCCAAATGGCAAATAAATATGTATTTTTCGTTATTTAAAAATCAACGATTTATAAAGTGCTTGATTGCTTGCCGTAGTCATTATAACAAAAGTTTAACTTTTTTCACCTCGTGATGTTCTTTTGGTAGTGGTTACACCGTAGTCTCCTTCCAAGTCCTGGGCCTCGAAGGCGGTTCCATCACTGTCTGCAAATTCGGTTATTGCTTTTAATTTATGTTAACAAAATTTAAAGGAATTTATTCTCAACAATATTAAAAAAAAGAAAGAAAAACTGTATTCCCTGAATATCATATCACAGCATTTCATAAATAAAAAAGCGTTTTAGAAATCTTGTGATTCATTCGGTGGGATTTTGCAACAGAAAAATCATAGAAGCTTTTCTTGCAACAGAAAATCATAGATGCCTTTAAATGTAAGCTCTTGTGGTTTCTTAGGATTTTTAATATGCAATCAGAAATACACCTTTTTTATACAGTTTGATAAAACGACATATTTGTGATTTCATATGATAAAAACGTAGCACATCATAAGCATTTGTATTTAAAAGTATACAACGCTTCTGTGATTTTTCTGTTGCAAAATCCATAGTGATTCATAAGAAATTTTTTTTGGTTTATGAGATGCTTTGATATCGAAATCAATTTGGCGCCGGACGTTTTGAATTATATGATGAAACATATTTTAATTGTTTCATCATATAATTCATATCATATCATCTGATATCATTATTATTCAATTAACGCAATGTAGTTTTGCTACGCAAAACTAAATTTTGCATTATCTGTAGAATAACAAAACTAAGCAAGTTGGTTTTTATCAGTTTTTTATTATTATTTATTTATTGCATAATTATATTATATATTTCTCATTCTTGTTATGTTCATGTAAACTACTACAATCTATTTTTTTGCATTACGCAAAACGTCTATTTTCTTTCTTTTCTTCTGAAACAAAATACTTTTATTTTGATTCATATTGCAGAAGTATCAATTCATTCAGTGTTTTCCCTAGTCAATAAATTTTTTTCGACAATAAATTTATACAGCTGACATACTGTTCCATAATTTGTTGGCGCCAAATTGTCCAGGCGCCAAATTGTCTCGGCACCAAATAATCCGGCGCCAAATCGTTGGCGCCAAATCGTCCGGCGCCAAATTTTCGGCGCCAAATCGTCCTGGTCCCTTCCATACCATATCTCTTCAGATTCGTCATAAAATTCCCTGTAAAATTCTCCACATACGGATCTCATAAGATTACCCATAAGACATTCCAGAAGACATCCCAAAAGATATTACGTAACAAACCTCTTATAATTCCCCCTTAATTTCCCCATAAAATTTTCCATACACAGATCCCATAACATTACCCATAAGACATTTCATAAGACATCCCATAAGACATTAAATAACAAACCCGTTAAAATTCCTCAAAAAATTCTCTACATCTGGATCCCATAAAGTTCCATAAAACATCCCATACGATTCTATATAAGATCTTTCATTTATCATTGCTTAAGATGCAACATAAAATATGCATACTATATCCAATAAGATTCTACATAAGATCCTTCATTACACAACCCATAAGATGCATCATAAGATATTCCATAAAACATCCTATTAGATTTATCATAAGATATTTCATAACAAATACTTTAAAATGCCCCCTAAACTTCCCCATAAAATTCTCCACATACGGATCCCATAAGATTACCCATAAGACATTCCACAAGATACTCCACACCCGTTAAGATTCCCCCTAACATTCCCCATACAATTTTTACCATATGATATTGTGTAACAAACCCCTTAAGGATGTTATAGCAAAAAGTCAACTATTAAAGAATTTGTTTATTTTAATCTAAATGAATTCTTTGACTCATAAGCTTTCCGAAACTGTAATAAAAATCAAGACTAATAAGCCTTATTTTTAAGAAAAATGACTTCAAAGCATGACTCGTAAGTGACTACTTTACATAGGCTCTTATGGAGTAGGGTAGGTTGTTGGCTACTTTTATTAAAAAATATACCAGACAAAGTATTAAGATATTGTCGAAAAACTGATATATTTTAGAGAAAGCTTTGTAGAATAAGTTACTGCAGAGAAAACATATTGTTACGGGATAAATAAAAGAAATATTACGATGAAAATGTACAATTCGCAATTGCTCACAATGTGTTAGGCAGAGACAGAAAAAGGACGGCTTGGATCAAATTATTACTAATGTTGCACTTTACCTTAGTAAACAAATAAACAAAATGAACAAGTGAATGAGACACTGAACTTAATGAAAAATCGAATTCATGAAGTTTCCTACAGTTTTGGCCGATTTATTTGAATTCAAAAATATTTTACTATTTAG
>JABFPB010002984.1:0-18369 GCA_022817645.1 Ceratoteleas bidentatus | reverse complement strand
ATGTTATGGAGTAAAAAATCATCCTTTTATGTTAACTTTAACATATAGTTGATTTCATCACTACCGTCCCTCCTTAATGCAAACAACATTTTTGAACTAATATGAACATATTTTGATTATACATGAAGGATCAAATAAGACCTTTAGTAAACCTTAAGTAAAAGTAAATTGGTTGAAATCTGCGTACCAAACACACTTTGATAATACCCCTATTTTCATCCCTAACAATTTACATACAAAGTGTTCACTTTCTCAAACAGACCTCTCAATATATCATTGGAAACGATCAAAGTGCATAAACAACAATCGAACTTTGTTCAAAAACACGTATTAACCATTTCACTGGTTTGTCCCCTTAAAACCGCGCAATTTCACTTGTCCTTTCGAACCCGTCAATCGGACTTTCACACTTTCTTCGTCACGATTTTTCCTCTGCTTTAATCGCGAATTTCGCGGCACAAAAAAGCGCGGCTTTCGGGCGCGAGGCCGAACTCTGACACGACTCGCGGCATGATCGACCGAGTGTCCGGAAAACGCGCGCGCGGCGAAAAAGAAGGCAGAAACGAGATCGAATATCCTTTCCCAGGCGAGCGGTGCGTTTTACTTTCACCGGTTGCGCCGCGGCGCAAACGACAGCGCGGCTTCAACTCCGGCGCAGTATCGCGCGCACTCCATCGGTACTGTGCAATTTTTATCAGCTGATAATGCCCCATTATCGAATTCGCGACGAGCCGAACAATGCCGCTCGTTCATCGACAAGCAATTAGCGGATATCGGGACGGGCGACAAGTTTTTTATGTAACGCTGTTTTGTGCGAATGCAATTTAGGTTTGAATGGGTTCTGGGTTGGTTGAGGAAACTGGAGGCGTATTCGCGTTGTTTGATTTTGAATTGTTTTTAAGTAATTTCAGGTATTGGATGTGATTGTTGAATTAATTTATGTCGATTCAATAGTGAAAGACGAATAAATTTCTTTAATTTGAGAAAAACAGTTGTTATTAAAAATTGAAAAAATGTGTAAATATATATATATATATATAAAAAACGTAAGAAGTTACAAAAAATTATGTTAACCTTGACAATAAATTTTTGTCCATTTGTTTACGAAATTACAAACAAAATTTGTTTACTAATTTATTTGTAATTTTAATACTAAAAATACTACATTTCTAAAATTTTGAAATTTTACAAATCTGTTTGTCTTACAGATTTAAGAACGGATAAACTTTTCCAACTAACAATGAATGTTGATACTTATTTTGTATTGATTTCGGATATAATCGAAGCGGCCATCATAGGAATATTTGATTAACTTTTATCCACTCTTCACTAGCGAAAGGTTGCAACCGATATTTCACCCTTCGTCAGTGTGCAGTCAAAATGTACAAAGTTCAGTGAACTAAAAGACTTTCTATTACTATATCGAGTCACGGAGCAACAATATTATAAATATTAAATTATCTTCAAGGGAAGCTCATACTGCTTTAGAGAGAAAATTATAAGTAAAATATACTGTGAAAAACTTTTATTTTTTTACGTAGAAAAAACGACATATTTGCTTTATTAACGAATGTTGTTGCTATAAATCAATCGATGCTTGAAGTTCACAATTATTGAAGTAATATTTAAAAAGATAAAAATATCACTAATCGTCCACAACTTAACTACACTTCTATTTTTTGCCTTTATGTAACGCACAGGTGACTACCTCTGTTCGTAGGTCACGATCAACCAAATATAAAAATAAAACAACTGCACTCGACGCTCCCAGGATGCACGACCCCAAAACGCACCACGCTCTCGCTATGCACGAGAATAAGTTCTCGGGATGCACGATTTTAAAATTCAGCCAATCAGAGCTCAGTGCGCATCCGGAGAGCGTCCAGGTCCCGAAATCGTGCATCTCCAGAGTGTCGAGTGTAGAAGTAAGTTTAAAAAGATTGAAACTTCTAGCATAATTGAAGAAAAAACAACGAAAAACTTGTTTAATATAAGAATATCTGTATCTTTCTGTGCACTACTTCCTTCTAAACACAATTTAATGGGTCCAAAACGAAACGATGGAGAAATATTTAGTAAGATTTAACCGAAGAATGTTTGGAGTAATGTACCAATTGAATTTTGATAAATTGACCAAAATATTTCCTTAATTCAAAGTCCCAAAGTTCCCAAGTTTCGTCAAACCTCCACTTAGAATAGTACACCAAATCTGATGTTCACCAAAAGCCAATTTTTCAAAACGAAAAATGTCAATAAGCTCACTTTCAAAACATTAACAGACTTATCAAAATCGTTGAGAAATCGAACTCTGTCCAAAGGCTGCCAACAAAAACAAACTCGATCTAAAAATAGAAATAGAAACAAACTTTATCTAAAAAACTGCTCGAAAGCATAGCCAACAAAAACAAAGTCTGCCTAAAGACTATCAATAAAAACAAACTCCGTCACGAAACTGTCAATACACTCCTTAAAAACATCAACAAACGCGAACTCCCTCTCGAAAATCAAAACCCGATTTCGCGCCAAACTGCCCAAAAGTGTCCAAAAACTGCCCGAACCCGTCTCACCGGTGCGGTCTTTCGCGATCTTGCTCCTCACGGTGAGCTGCGGTTCCTTCGTGTCAAGCACCGTGACAGTGCTGGCGGTCTTCTCGGGTGGCTCCGCTACTGTCAAATTCGGGCGCGCGGGACTGAGCGAGTGGCTCTGCGAGTCCGGGGAGGATTGGCTGGCCGAGCGGCTACTGTCGCCGCCCTCGGGCGTGCGGCGCTGTTCCGGCTGATCGTGCGGCGTCCGGAACTTGTTCAGGCTGAGCTTGCGCACCAGTGAGTGCGACTTCTTCTTCTTCTTCATCGGCTTCGGCGTCGCTTCCGCGTTCTCCTTGCCGGCGCTCGGCTTCTCGACCTTCGCGCGAGACGATTCTGCGGGGCAATGACGGCACCGTCAGAGCGGTTGCCCAGGCGCCATGCAACTCTCGCGACCGCGGGGGGATTTGCCGTTGCATCGTAATTTGATTAGGGTTAACAATTTCGAATCTTCAGAGGGGGGATTGTTTTTTGTTTGTTTAGGGAGGGGTCCTTTGTAGAAAAAAATCCCTGAGAGGGTCTGACAAATATTCTGAAAAACTCTGAAAAGCTTTGAAAAAGCTCTGAAAACCTCTGACAGTCGCAATTATGAGCGATTTGCAGAGTTTGTCGGACTTTTGGACTTGTTAATTTTAAATCTCTCAACATTACTGTCAGAGGTTTTCGGAGTTTTTCAGTATCTTTCAGATATTTTTAGAGTTAAGGTAAGACACTGAGAATGATCGCCCAGTAAATTTTACTACTTCATTTAGCAATTGCAAGGTGTCTTCATACATAAAAATATAGTTCTGGACCAAAACGAAGAATTTAGGCATAAAATGAATCATTTTGGCAGAAAATAAATCCTGTTCATTGAAAAGGAATAGTAACAAAAGGATTTTTTCATTAAAAACGATTTTGAAGTAATTTATCTCGGTGTATTTGAACAGAAGTTCGTCATAGATAGGATTCACACATCCGATGCATCTATCGACAGTTTTCATATTAGCACCCTAGATGAAAAACAGTCAACTATGGTGATTATAAGAAAACAAGATTTCAATACCCTAATAAAACATGTAAGAATCTATGTGAGTTCATAGATTCTGATATTTTATTAGAATATTGGACTCTTGGAAACCGAGAAAGATTAGTTTGGTTCAGTGAAACCTCTAAAAAATAATGACTTGCCGCAAGCAGAATCGGAACGCTACCTGTAGAATTCGTCTTGCGACTAGTCGAATCTATTTGCGATACGCAGATTCCACTTGCCGCATTCTGATTTCACATAACATTTTTTAGAGTGAAGATGTATATCGTATTTTTGACGATTTGTTATAACGTAGAATAATGCATTTGAATGCACTAGTTTCAAGTTATGAAAGTTCTTATACAATTTTATTTTTAATATATTTGAGTCACTTTCATTGAAGGTTAAATACGCTTATATTTTATGCATTATTATTTAAATACTGAAAGGTGTATGTAGCTGTTAACATGAAAAGTTTCATTACAGAGAATTAATTTTATTTTATTTATTGGGACGTTTTTCGCAATTCAAATATCATTGATTTTAATTCAATGCAAATATCAATTCAATTATCGTAAAATAATTTCATTTACTAATGTATCATGAAATACTGAAACAAACTCTGATTTCCATTGTTAACTCGTAGTGGAATTTACCAGGTAATCTTTATAATGTTATCCGACTGACAGGTGTTGTATAGATCATCGCGGAATTTTACGCGAGATTCGCAAGGTTTTTTTTCTAATTGCAATGAATAAAGTTGTTCATCGCTCATTTTGTTGTAATTGCTTTTATAAATATACATAAATAAATGAATTAATGTATTGTAATTTTTATTTTTTTAAGTAAAAATGTGTATTATAGTATTAACAATTTTTTTACGTTTAGCTACTAGAATAACGATATTAGAAATACATGCTGCCTTCACAGTTAATTAGATACGGGAAGATAGTATTATCGTTCATCGCGGAATAAAAAAGTTACTGACAACGATAATAGAACATTTTATTTTTGGCTTCCTTTAAGATTTATTACAAGTCGAATGTTCATTTACGTTGAATTAACTTTGAGGTTTGAGACAATACTCCAAATATGTATCTCGAAACTGAAGAGTAATTTTATAGTAAATCTTTAAAAATGCAATATATAAACAGAATTTTTATTACAATTTTTAGTACTTTTTACAACTTACTAGATTAACAAGTTCTCCCCTTAAACTTTGCCAGAGAGTTATAGATCGTTCACATCTTACGATGCAACTGCAACCCCCCCCCCCCCAATCCTAATGGCCTATTAGCCCCATCCTTCATACCGATTCCCCAATGTTCCAAAACTATCGATACTATCAAGGCATGGAACATCCCAGTTGAAAACTTCCATTAGACCCATACTACAAACACCTTTAAAATTACAGAGACCTTACAGAGACCTTCAAAGGATACTTTCACATACTACTTCAGTTAGATAAAAATAACCAAAATAACGAATTCCTATTTCCTTACTGACATCAATAATCCATTCAAAATGAGTCAAATTACCATAAAACCTGGAAATACCAAAACTAAAATCATCTAACCAATTTATCAGAACCAAATTTCCTCTTTCTGTTTCAGACAAACGCCAGGAAAAGTTAGAATGAACAAAAGTCAATGAAGGAGCAAAAGAACCCCGAATCTTTAGACCCAAATGGCTCAAATAACCCAAGTTCTTAGACACGATAGACCCAATTCTAATGGTCCTTTTCAACCAGGGCCCCAATACAACCAGACTCCTTTATCTTCTCCCAACACCAACCAGACTCCTTCATCTTCTCCTTATCCTTCACTTCCGCCTCCAGGTCCACTGAACTCTCCAGTTCCGGTGTCTTGACGTTCCTCTTCTTGATGTTGAAGATGCCTCCCTCCCTGCGGAAGCTGTTCCTCAGCGCCCCGAACCGTCCCTTCTTCTTTTCCTCCATACCTGGACCCACCACAGTGTCCAAACTGGAGCTGCTGCCTCCTACCGGTTGTTTCGCGCCCGCCATCTTCCGCTTCCGATCGTCTTCGGACGACGACGGGCCAATCGTCGCGTCCTGCGAACTGGCGCTGCCGGCGCGCTCCATGCTTCGAGGCGACCGCTCGGAACGACGCGAGGCTTCTTCTGTCTTCTCGGGAAACCCTACGACGCTGACGGATGATGCAACGGATGCACTGCCAGACCGAAACGGAAACGGCGAAGCCGTGGATCAGACCGGCGCGAAAGCGTGCCGCAGCTTTTCGATGGAGGGATTTTGAGGAGTTCGTGAAATGGATAGGATAAAAGGTGTGAAAGGTTGAAAGGGGGAGGTAGGATTTGGAAGAAACATAGGAGACTTTGGGTTTGGATATATAGAAAACAGCTGAGAAGACTTGTGTTTTTTAAAAAGAGGTAGGTGAGATTTGTGTAAGATAACAAGAAAATGAAGTATTGTGATGGTCCAAGAAGTTTAAGATGGTAGAAAAAAAAATCAAAGGATCTATCGTCGAAATGGAGAAAGATACGATTGGAAGGAGATAGGCAACTGAAACTATTGGAATGGTCTTTAGAATTACAATTTTGTTAACATTTTTAAATTGGTTGGAAGATGTTTCTGTTTGGATAGGTAAGAAGATATCTACGGTTGAAGATGGACGTAGGTTAAGAGAAGGTCCCTTATGTTTAGTAAGTATCTACAAATTGCACTGTCAAACATATGTCAGTACAGTGCAAATAGAACTCGATTATGAAGTTGACACTATGATTCATATTATAGTTTCCTTCATTCCTATTCAATCCTATTAGTACAACTCTAAAACATGAATTCAACCACCTATCCTATGAACCAAACTTGACAACTTCAGCCACGTGTTCAGGTGTAAGGACCACGTTTTCCTCCAAAATCCACCTCCTCAAACCTCGTAACACTCGCCCGACGTCATCCACTCATCTTCCTCATTTTTCGGTCCGCCAACTCTTTCGAATTCCAAAGTGTCGGTGACACCCGAGAAGGTGGCACGCGCAACAAAAACACGACTGGCCGAAAAAATCAGAAGAAGCCCGAACGCGCACTCGCCGGCGGCAAACACGATCGTATCCTGGCGTGAACTAAATGTTGATATAAAAATCGAGGGTGGTCGAGGGTGGGGCACGTGTTACCCCCACTATCCGGCGAGCTTAGGTATACCTAGGGAACCGCCGTAGCGCGGCCTTCCAAAGGTACATTTGATATTGTGGTAGACGCAAATATGCAAATGTCCGTGCAATGATACGTGAGAAAGATGACTGCACTGGTTACGTCAGAATGGCTCTGGTGTCGACTAAGCGGTTACTTAGTTTTTTCAGTGGTTTGGACCTAATATCACTCTACTTAGATGAATTTGATTCAGACAATCTTATGGTTTCTAGAACTATTGACTGAGTCTAACATCCAATGTAGTGTTCTGCTCAATAGTGATTGAACAAAAGTTTAAGTATTTTTATGTAGTTTCCTTAGTGTAAATTTTCAAATTGGAGTATGTTAAGAAGTTTTTTATTTAAACTTACAATCGAAAAGTTTCACACTGTAGTGTTTTTAGCACTGTAAAGTGAAGGGCGCAAAAATGTAAGCATAGGGAAATATAAACGTAAACATAACTTTGTCCTGTTTTTCCACGAATGTTTAGATATATTCGTCCTTCAAAATATAGTCCCAACGCAAAATTTACTTCTGATCCAAAACATAATATTTACTTAAAATTCAAAATATAGTCAATCTTTTGAATTGTATGAGGACCACAACGCATGAACAAACAAACATTTTTCCCCTCTTTTGCAGGATCGCAGTCTTGGAAACCGCGACAGCCGATCAGATTCCCACAAAAGCAATGTTTGTTCGTCTGAAACGTTGCGCTGTTTCCACTTGTCCGACATAATTCATACAAACGCGTGATTAGTTGCGCGATTCAAAACGCTGTCACGAATAATCGATTCCCCCGATCAAGCAACTATGTGGATTTATTGTTTTGAATTACGTCGGACTCGCGGGCAGCTTATTATGTTATCACGTTGCATGTCACCATGTACCACGTGGTTCGACTCAACATTGCATAAGTCCGCGCTGATAAGTCGGTAATGATACCCGCGACCCAACTGCACGCAAGGTGTCTGCAGTTGAAAGACTTTTTAATATTGATTGAGTAGGGAATATGAAAAAAATTAAAATATTAAAATATCCTATTCGACTTATATTATTAAAATATAAGTCGAAAAATTAATTATAAGAAAAAAGGGTAGGGAAATTAGGTTATAAGATAATCGTAGGAATGTTAAAATAAAATTACAGTAATTAAATATTTTCTATAAATGTTTTTTGTTATTTTCTGTAAATGTTAAAGATAGTCACATATGTATCGAAAATTGTCATCCATATACTATGTTCAAATTGTAGCACAATTTTTTCTCGGTGAACATCGATTGAAATGTCGATTTAATCATCATCCAACACATCTTTCATTAACGGACGTTCGAATCTAGTTCATGAATATGCATCGTACTAAAATGCCAGGCGTCAGCAATAACTTTGCCAAGCTATAATCCGTCATTAACGATATGGGATACAGTTTGATTCTAATCTCGATAAAGTGACTCTTAATAATGCGCGTTAAATAAACATTAAAAATTGGCCAAAGTAGGTGTATGTGCCCAACTTATTAGTAGTTTGTAATACTTATACAAACTTCAGTTGTAAAACTCAGTAACAAGTTTAACAATTTTCTCTTCAATAAAACCGAATCTTCTATTATGTTATTTCGTGATAAAATGTTATGAAATTTAGATTTTAACATTTTAGTACACAAATTTAAGTTCTGTTTAAAAAACTAAAAACCAGTTTTTTAAACAGAAATTATCCAATTTTTTTCAATAGAAATGTACATTCTTGACTGAAAAGGGGAAAAACAGAAGTCGAGGTGTGTTTGCTTAAGTGGAGATCCAAATACTGCTGCATTAATTGAATCGTTACGACTTATCAGATCGATACACTGCTTATCTTTCTGCAATCGGAATTCGAACGAATGACATATTTGCAGTCCTGGAACTCAAACAATATTAAGTCCCGCGACTGTTCAACCTCATCGATTCAATTATTCGGATTCGTCGCTGCGTTCGCAGTGGAAACGATTCGCGTATTAGAGTCAGTTACTTGAGATTCTGTATGGTCGCGCTAAAAATTGATGGAATGTTGTCGTCGTCGCGGGCGCTGCAGAATATCTGCTTACTGCAGGGTATGAGTTACATTTTCACATAATCCCGTTGTGAAAATACGAATTGCGCGAGTGCTGCACGATTTGAGATTTCGATTCCGTTTATCGGGGGGTTTGCTTCTGCAGCATGCAAATTATTGCAAAAACTTGTCATAAGTGAATAGTTGAAATGAGAGGAACTTAAAAAATATAACTGGATAATCTATCATGACATCGATTTAAGACATTTTTATATTCCTAAAAATATTTTAAGCTCTATTTCATATTTTATTAAGTTAAATTAATCGAAGAATTTAATTCTTTAACTGGGGAATTGTTCTTAAAATTATTTTCTTCCATCCTTCACCCACGTTTATATTATAGGATCAGTAAATCAGAATAAATTTACAGTGACTGCATATCAGACAAATCAGTTTTATGTAATCGAAGAGCTTGTACGACTACCTTCTATTAAGAAGTCATTTTTTAAATGTAAAATTCATATTTGAATATGAGATGAGAATATATGAGAAAGCAATATATGAGAAATCCTATCAATTTCATTCACAGCAATATTTACAGCATTATTACAGTAAATTGTAACTGTAATACTACTGTTAATCAATGAAACTGAAGCAGAATCTTTGACTGTAATGTAGAACTTAAATATTTAAAATTTACATTTTCCTGACAACCTCCTTAGCATCACTCTAACTTCCCAACCCGAAACGCAAATCGCCTTCCAAGGGGACTTGGCTCTAAAATCGAGCCAATCGATTTTATGACGAAAAAAAGCGCGGTTTATGAAACGCACCCGCCAGGCCGATGACAAATAAGACAGACGTCCTACAAGTTCCCCCGTCTCGACATATAATACTTGCCATCCACGCGCATGTATAAGTGCATCAACCGCAGAAGTATTACGTCTTCCGCCGGACACTTTTCTCCCCGCAGATATAACCCCGGATCCCAGTAAATGAAAAACGATTAAATACGATAGCTGATTTTGAATTGCATTTCCATTTCAATTTGTGAATCGTATTCCTGCGATAGAAACATTACCCTAACGAAGAATTGAACTCAGTAAGTTCGAGACATCAGGTTTGCCTCTTATCGAGTGAGCTAATCTGACTTGTAAAGTCTGCGATTGAATTTGACTAAAGCTGTTAACGACCTTATATGTTTCTACGAGAACGAATCATAAATCATAAAATAAATCAGTTTTTTCCATGATTCGGGATTCGCTGGGAGGAACTACAACGAAGTTATTCCTTTCATTATAAATAGATTTCTATTTACATAAAAAATATTGGTCCTCTTCATTTGGAATGGAAAATCTTTTTACTGTGTGAGGATTTCTACTATGGAGAATAGGCGGTTTTAAGAGTGTTTTAAATGTTATTCTGTTTTTTTTTCTATCGTTTTCTGCGCTGTACTCACTTTTGCTGCACCGCGTGCCGCCATTCCCGCCAAAAAACGGTTCCTGTTGAGCAAATAGGGTGACAGTTCCGCCGGATAGTCGACTTCGCGCATGTACCGCAATCGGCGCCGAGTAAGGCTCTGAATCGTTCGCGGCTCCGCCGACGAATTGTCCACAATCATGATTGGTCACCGAAAAACGCTCGCGCTTAATGGCCGAAATCTCGAAGTGCTCTGATTGCCCTAATGAAGTGTCCGGCGCTAAGTCGGACGTTATCGGACATTATATTTCTTATCTGGAGGCGACGTCCAGGTGAAAGTGGTACGAATGCGGAAGGAGAAGAATCATGTTGAAGAACACTTATAGGATGAAAACATGTTGTGGAAAATGGCACAGAAATCATTAGAACAAAAGCTATATTTCTATTTGGTTGTATGTTTCTGGTTGGAATTTACTTTTTATCTATAAGAAAAGATTGTTTGGGAATTGAGTGTAATTTATAGATATTTAACTGAGTCGGAAAATGTTTTTTTTTATTAGAGCTAATATTTATAATTCGAAATTTCTAGTTATTTATATTGAAACAGACGTTACATTGAAATTATGATTGTTTTCTCTACCAAAATTTTGATTCACATTTCGTTATTCATTCCAATGTTGTCTTCATTCATTTTTCAACTTGGGTTTAATCTGTATGAGTTAAGTGCACGTACAGAAACACGATGTCTAATCACAGGTGGTTAAAAAGTAATGACTCAAAGTAAAATAGGGACTGCAGAGCGTCAACATGCAATGTGATTAAAGTAATGGCGAACCCAAGGTCTGTCATGTCGATATCTTCCACATACATGAAACCAAATCGAGCCAACAGCCTTCGCTCATCTATTTTTTCCAGTGGTCACCTTAACATTGTCAGCATTCAATGCAGGTGACTCAATAAATGTGTATACAAATCAAATTTTACATTGAATAAAACGATGTCTCATTTTAAAATCCAGCTCATTGTGACTTTATCCTACTTAAAAGTAATGAAAATGATCAGACATATGTTGAAAAAAATTTGTCTTTTCAAAACATATAAATTAAAATAAATGATTTTAATTTGAATTTAAATCTAACTATAACAATCAAAACCTTTAGTAATAATATATTTATTTATTATCAAAATAACCTAATTTCCAAATGCATATAAGATTTGTTTATTTACCTGTTCTTCAAGCAAAAAAAAACTATTTCTTAATATCCTACGTCATAATGTAAATTCTACAAACTAACTTGAAATTCAAAATTTCCTTGGCATGCGTTTTCCTCGGTATTTGTCAACAGACAAGAATCACTGCCGAAAAATCTTGTTCAGTCGCTGCTATCGGGGTACCTCATACTTTCGCTTCGTGGACATTCAATAGCCCGAAGAATTTAAACTAATAAATGTCCACGTTAGATGTCAATAATCTCGCATCCCCGATTAGATAAAGCATTCTCGGTGCGTTATCTAAGTCGTAGCCAGAAGTTGGAAAAGGAAAGCTCACGTGATTTCGCGAAATCTTCTCATGCCTGTCCAAAGCTCTTGATAATTTCACATCAGTACTGTATTCACTCAAATACATCGCAGTGTAATTAAATAGTTCCAATCGTAAGTGCAAATGCATTTTTAAATGAAACAATAATAACAATTAATAAAATTAATCAGTACTCTAAATAATGTAATAGAAAAGAAGTGTCAAATAATTGTTTTCAAAAATAAAAACATTATATTATTTGTTTCAAATTTCAGTAAGTACACATGCATTTTTTCAATAAATAATTAAACATATTAATAAAAAATAAATAAATAAATGTTTAAGATCATAATGCGAAGTTTTATATAAAGATTAAAATTTCGGTTTTGTTTTAAATCGTAAGTGCATTGCATTTTATGCAATAAACTTAATAAAATAAAATAAATAATAAAACAATAATAATCTTTCAACGAAAGATTATTTGAACCCAAGTATACAATATCATCGCCCCAAATCCCTTTCGACAAATTACGAATCCCCAAAAACAAACGCCGCGGCGAAACACCGCGGATTTCGCTCGACACAGCGTAATCCTTATCGCTCTACGGCTTCTTTTACGAGCGCGCATACTTTCCGAATGTCTCGGCGCAAAGGCACCCTTTGCAATATTAAAAACAAAGCCTTCCCCGAATCGCAAGCAGTAACGCTAATCCCGCGAATTCCTTCGCGCCGAGTCACCGCTGTTTGTGTACTCGAATGTTTACATCCATCAACGTCAATGCCAATCGCGTGACCTCACACCTATACATCCACACGCTACATTCACACAGTCGCCGAAAAAACCCGAAATCGGCTACCTTGCCTCCAAACGTGAAGAGCGCGGGCGATCGCGTAGTCTGCTAAATTTGAAAATCGGCGCGCAAAAAGGCGCGCGAAAAAACGCGCGTACTTGCCATTTGGGGAAGACGGTGATTGGCGCGGCGTAGCCGCAGCGCCGGCGTGCTCCGCTGGGAAAGGTCGCTGCGATCCGGAGACCCGATCCTGCGGCTGGGGTGTCGCGTCGAGCAGCTCAGCACGGCCGCGCGCGTCCGGCCATCTTGTAGGCTCCAAAACATGGAATAACAAGCACTGACATGCGACGGCCGAGGTCGCTCGCGACGCTCTTGCGTAACGCGAGCGACCTCCGTGGAGGAGTTTTACCATCCGGGGCAAGTTGGCCAAGTGCGGAGAGGTAGAGGTACCGGCGGAGGCGAGATTGGGAAGTTGAGGACACCAGCTGCAGGTGGCGATAGGAGGTGGATTGAAGGGGTTTTCCTGTTTGGGTTTCAAGAAAGGAGTCATTTTCAAAAATGTGTTGAAGTCAAGAAATTTATAGTTTTATAAGTTATATTTGAATGATAAAGTTACTGGATCAATTAATAGAATGAGATAAAATCAAACATCAATTTAAGAAAGTTTATATGGTAAAGATTTAGTCGATAATAGCTGATTGTCAGCTCAAAATAACAAAACAAAATTTTGTTAGAGAATATCTGTAAGGAAGTAAAATATGGGTTATATTCAGTGGTACCCTTTTTAACATGTTACAACCTATTGAACAGTCTGAAGGTCTATAATATGCATAATTCAGGGATGATCCAGATCGTTTATCTGGATCATCCCTGGATCATGCTGTACAACTCATAAAATATCCAGATGTGATCAAATCTGGATCGAGGTTGTGGAAAGAACAAAAGATCCAGATGCAATCCAGTTGTGGAGTTGTAAAAGGACTGGGAATGTAGAGTATTATTTTGTACAACGTTTACTACAGACTACAACTGGACCTGAGTGGTCATGCTTCCAGACTCGTATACTGTGAGACCTAAGTTCAAATCTCACCGATGGTTAACAAGGACTTAAATTATTTTTTTCATTTATCTAAATATATGGATCTAGATTTGGCCCAGACAAACTGCAAGTGCTGGAAGTCGATTTTCCATGCTAACTGATCTATTCTGGACCAAGTCTGGACCTTTAAAACGTATCCACATACTGGAACTAAACCGGACCCAATATATTATGGTCCTAATTTAGCTCCATATCATTAAGGCTGCCGAAAGCGTTATTACCGACATTTCAGATTTCTTAAAATAAGAAGAAAATTAACAAATAATCATAAATATAACGATCAATTTTTTAACTGGGATGTTCTTCTGAAATAAAGTTATTACAACGTATGAACAAAACCAGTTCTTTATTACACCATTCAGTATCAATAGGAAAATGATAACTTAAAGAGTGGTAACATCTTTACATAGCCATACATCAACAAAAAAATCATACATTAATCATTAATCGCGGTTATAATGTAATCGTGGCAAGATTTCTAAAGATTCTGTTTTTAGGGGGGGTGTGAGTTACATTTGATATGCCTTATTCAAGAGTGTAAAACATTTTTGTGTCAAAAATAAACATATTCAAAATTGTCGTACATTCAGAATAGACATACATTCAAACAACTCTTTAGAGTTTTATCTTGATGAAATATATTATGAGTACTAACTTTCATTTTTGTGCATCTCTCCAGTGTATGAAAAGAAAAATGTATACATACATATAAACGGTTTTATAAAACTGTGTTTCACAAAATCTCTAAAGAGTGAAATATCTCCAAAAATAAATGAGCAAAAATTCAGTGCCTCACATTTGTGTCTCTTTATATTTTGATAATTCTCCTGCTTTGTTAACAGTTTCCTACCTCTCTTTATATGTTTACCAATTACAACTGAAACCATATTCACATCAGAATTAGTTTCCATTAAGTTTTAACATGTAAGTACACACCGATTCATTAATGCACTAATGAATTCTTACAAATGCAAATGGCAAAAGTAATGGATTGGACACTCTTCCAACCATATTTCCATCTTTGGCTTTCTCGGTGTTATTTTATCAACTATGATGTCTAATGAAAATTCCAACGAATTTCAAACTACAGTTCAAACTACAGTCAGGAAATTCCATCGAATTTCAAACTACAGTTCAAACTACGGTCAAGAAATTCCATCGAATTTCAAACTACAGTCAAGGTGAAATGAAGTTCAGACTTCATTTCACCAATCACGGTACAACTTCGAAATGCAAATCCAGACTTCACAATGTCAGTTCCTGGAACGTCCTCTTCTTCGTCAAAAAGTGCTTCACGTTTTCATAAATGACAAACGTAATGACCGTGGCTGGAGTCACGCGTGTCAAATTTACACTCAGACCTTTGTAAAATCCACGCCATCCTTCACCCCTGCAACCAACCACCAGCAATACCATTTTTAGAAATCAAAGTCAAAATCAGTCTCCATAATTTACTTTTACTTTAACATCAGTCAATGCACAAATTTGACGCAAAACATTACAACAAACGACTTACAAATCAACGATTACAACAAATCAAAACAAACTACTGATTCGAAATTCCCTAAGGGTAATTCGAATGTTGTCTAATTAGAAAAAAACAGTATTGCTGGTGATTCATGAAAAACAGTGGAAGAAAAAAATGAACATGTTTGTGAATACACAGTGGACCTGCCACACGTTTATTCTCGATTTTAAAACGTGACACATTGATACATAATGGATCAGCTCGCAAAAGTCAATGGCCATCTGGCGGAGTGAAATAAATACACGAAAAGAGTTCTAATCAAACGTCAGAGAGAAACGAATCACTTCGCAATGTGTTGCTGACAAGCAATGGCGTGGCTGCCAAACCCTCCATTGAACGGGCCAAATCATCCTGAATTCCGTCCGAGGTATTGTCGTGTCGTAATGTTTGCGTCAACTTTGCGCAACAACCGTGATTGTCTTTCTGGATCAATCACGTCATCTCGTCAAGTGGTTGGCTTTCCACGTGAACTTTACGCGAAAACAAAAACGCGACGTGAATGCCTTCGGAACCGAGGCCGGATTCAGTCCGATTGGCCGGAACTGAATGGCAAATCAGAACCTTTTCCGGTGAACTTTGACCACGAGTTCAGCGAAAACACGGACCAAGTATTCGAAACTCCGCGTTCGTCCGTTTCTTTCTAACAACTAAAACCAGTTTAGCCGTTGCTTTAAGTATCTGGGGTTTGTACCGAATTGTATTGCAAAGACTCACGACGAAGTCACTGTGTGGTAAAAAACGAATTTAATTCAACTAAGTTGCGCGAGACACTCAGTTTGAGCAATAAGTTATCGCCGACGGACAAAAGTCGTTAACAAATGGGGAACGATGATTGGAGTAACTCATTTCAGACGGTTTGCCGCAACCAATGAGATAACGTTTATAAGACGTACAAAAAAGGAGAGAAAAAATAATAAACATTAGGCTATGCTGATTGATATTGGTTTTGCGCTTTTCGGGTTGAGCGTCGATTGGGGGGTTTTCTGTGTTTCCATCGTTTGGGTGGTGAATTATTCTAGAATCGCGCGACCGGTTGGCTTAATTGTTGGCGATCCACTCGTAGAAGAGGAGCACCACCGTGATATTTGGTAGGACGTGCCAAAGGTAAGGCGTGAAGCCTTTGTATAAACCCCTAGCTCCCTCTAACCTCCAGGTCGATTGCACGCAGTGCCACGTGCTCCGGTAATTGTGGTGGTGATCCTGCACTCGAGCCCGAATTACTTGGTACGGATAAGTAAGGGAGGCTGCCACAATTTTTGACGATGCAGCGAAGAAGATGTACTCTATCGTGTCCTGAAATTAGGAATTCAAAAAGTTTAAATAAAGATTTGTGATTCCTCAAGTCTGATATACTGAAGTCAGAATCTTCAATTTGGAATTATAAATATCAACTTTTAGTTTGAAGAGAATTATATTTTACACTAACTATCAATTTTAGTTGCTAATTCTCCAGAATGTTTATTATTTTTGCATTCCATTTTGTCATTTCTACTGGCAATGATTATATTTTTGAAAGAGGATACTTACGAGTTTGGTGTCAATTGCCGTGTTTCGATACTGATTGTATCTGTTTTTCATTTCTTCGTATGTCATAAACTGTATAGCACCGTGCGTGACCCCAAACATTCCTGGAACTAACCCCTGTAAAACGAAGGCTGATTAGATGCAATTCCACAGAAGTTTTGCGAGGAGATGGTTATATAATAATTATTGTTTATCAATGCAAGCCAGATAATAAACCGGAGCAAAGTATTGAGATAAGTGTGGCAAAACTGCAATATATCATGCTATGCATTGCAGTTAATAAGCATTAGCCATTGTTATGAGAGCGAGCATATTTTATGGAGGCAGTATTCGATTTCATTGAATCGTTCACATTGTGACATCATGTTACAAAGAAATGTTAATGTATCGTACTTAGCAGCTACTTTGTTCAGATTCTATAGCTAACAATGGATCTTGGAGATTAAACGTATGGAGTATCTTTAAATTCCCAAAATATGGAACCGGTCCTTTGGCATATGAAAAGTCAATTTGTTGATCTTCTTAAACATTTTCTTATAAATATATTCTTTTCGTTACTTTTTAAATAATTTATTTAATATTTTTATAATTTTTGGTTCTTTTAATCAAACTACTGAATTCTAAAAAAATAAAAATCAACGTACTTTATACAAGCCCCTGATGCCTTCAGTTCTGTAAATTTTGCTAAGTGCATCTCGGGTGCCTGTGTATCTTTTGGATTCTTCGAGTTGTACATCGCTGGCGTATTGCAGACAGAGACGAGTTTTCACAACCCATATGGGGTTTGTCATGAAGAGAGTTAAAATGCCAGCATTGGCTGCCGCAAACATGTTCAGCAAAGGCCCGAGAGGCTTTTTGGTATCGCCACCTTGGATCCCTGTCTTAAACGACTCGTAGCTGCAAAAAACAATCAACATTAATCTCCTATACCTCGAAACATCGATTGATATGATTGCTAAATCCCAATTGCAAGATTGTCATTCGCAAATTGGCACCTTCTTGAGACTATCTGATATACTTCTGACATACGTCAAAGCGGCATTGGTGATAGATATATCACACCTTTCGTCATTGGAATTTCCGTTTGCTATCAAACCAAATGTCGATACATCGCTGAATTGCATAATTCATACCGCTTAATGTTTGCAATTGTAGGTAATCAACATCTTTATCTACTTCTTGTGGTTTTTTATTTTGTGTAGTCAAGAAAATATTGGATGGTTTAGAGGAGCAACAGTTCAATGGAAACTTCTGATCTCCTAAACTAGAAATGTTAATCTGTTGACGAATGGAAGCTAAACATCTTCATTAACCGCAATCTACACTATGGATTTGAGTTAAAAATGTCATTGTTCCTGATGATAATAATGGTTGTGTTGACACTCGAGAGAACCATAATTTTTTAAGCATAAAACTGTGCCAGATTATTCATCATCTGTTGCTAATGAATATTCAGAAAAACTAAAAATATAGGAATGATACAGTTTTGTAATTAAGAAAATTCAGTGAAATGTCCGTAGATATAATTTTATTAATTATTTATAGTTTTATCAGAATTAACTTTTTTTTGTCATACCTGCACAAAAAATGAACTTTTTCGTGCCTGCATATCGGGCGCAAAGTTGTTCTTTTCCGCCCTCGGGCGGAAAATGATTGGGCGGAAAATTGAGCGGGCGGAAAAAAGGCCCTAGGGCGCAAAAT
>JABFPB010002983.1:0-18370 GCA_022817645.1 Ceratoteleas bidentatus | reverse complement strand
GTCGAGGCCCCCTTCTAAGAAATCTAATTTCGATTTCAATGTTTCTCTAATTGAGTAACTCCAGCGGTTTTAGAATTTAAGAGATGTCTACCATCTCGTCACAGTAGGAAAAAGTTGTAACGAAAATATATTGAAGTTTGGCTATCACATTTTGCAGATTTAAAGTCTGTCTGATGTAATAGGACATCAACGTTTTATCGTCAAAAAAGTATAATCATTTTACATGAAAATAAGAGTTTCATATAACATTGTATTTTTGAGAAAAGGAATGTTTTTCTTAGCATCCTAAACAGTATTGTTTATTTGTCGGTTTTCGACAAGAATTAAATTTAAATTTTTGAATTTTGATTTCTCCAACCGTTTCGACAAGCTTTTCTTCCCAAGTCCCTTCCCTATGTTTATAAGATTTGGAAGAAAATGTTACAAAGAGAAGGAGTGTCTTGAGAATTGATTTTGAAGGTTTGCTTTGTAAGGGAGTGTAAATTTCTGTTTCCTAGTGGGGAGAGATGGGGTGATTTTGGTGAATTCAAGTTGATTTGCGGGAGATTTACGGATTTTGGTAGGACAGGAAAGAAGTGACCTGGGATCACCTGGTAAAGCGTTTTGGTAGGATGGCGGTTTTGTGTTAAGGATGGAGTATTAATCTGCATTCAGGTATTTTAAAGTTAGGGATTAGCTTGTTCTCTGTATCTCTACACTCGGATTCTCGAGGATACACTGTTTAGTTTTTGCAGGTTTTTTCTCTGATTCTTTAGGGCCTTCCGGAAGCGAATCTCAAAGGCTTCTTTTAGTTCGCCAATCTTGGCATTGTGGGTGTAGGCAAGCTTGAGGTCTTGCGAGTCCTCAGAATAAACATCTACGCCGTTCAGAATGGTCTCTCTAGCGTATTGAATCCTGAGATAACGGGTAACTGCCATGGATTGGTTGACACTGGAAATTTGATTAGAGCAGTTAAAGGATTGGATATGGGAGAGTGTGTCACTCAAATTATGGGGTGCTTTCGAAGGTGACGTCCATCACTCGAATTGTCAGGAAGATAGGACGTCCGTCCTATTCCTTGCGCATTCAAATATTGCCAAATTCGACGTCCGTGTGATTGGCTCGGAAGTAAGACGTCCGTCTTGTTCCTGGAGATGGTGCACTAGCCTCCTCGGAGTAAACTGTCGTCCGACAGGAATACCTCGAACAAGAGTTGACCGTCCGGTCGTTCTCTTGACGAATCTTTTGATGAATGATCACGACCGTAAGTTCATCAAAAGTCGGGAAAGACTAATGATGAGTATGGAAAAGTGTTGGTCTTTTATAGGAAAGTTAGGCCATTGTTTCATCGGTCGAAAATGGAAACTGGGAAAAGAGGGAACCTGGAGAAAATCTACTTTATGACAAGTTACGACGACGTAAACATCGTAAAATTATAATACTAATAGCTAAATTCTTTTAGAATTAAACTGTTAAAGATATTGTTACGTCCTGAGATGTAACAACGGTGAAGAACAAATTTATGTTTTCGCAGGATCTTGCTCTTCGAATACAAGATCTCGGGATTACCAAGGAAATGGTCGGTTTTCAAAAATTAAATTGTTTTTAAAATTAAGTTTAATTTATTTGTAAACGACTTTGGACAATTTACACTTGGCAATATGACGATTTGCAGAATTATTTTTTGACGCGCTTACGGGCGCCTGGTGCGCCCGTCGCCCAGGGCAACTGCTCGGAACTTGGCTACGAATTGACCGACTATCGACTACGCACTGTTATAATCAATGGCGATTGTCACAATTCGTTTGGTTTCTGTGTGGAAATCCCAAGTCTCTATAGGGTCAAGTCCAGGATACATGAGAGTGGAACCTGGAAGATTTCTCCATGTAAAAGTACTGGGGTCGTCGTACATGATAAGATATCGTTTAATGAGTTGAGCCAAACTTTTTAAGATAGATCTTATGTGCATCAAAGTAAACCGATTATTGTTTTGTAAAAGTCTCAGGAGGTGGCAGTCTGATCTGCGATATACTCAATCCAGTATGAGTCATGTCGTTAACTGGATCAGTCGCGTAATTGTATTCTTGGTAATCTATTGGTCCTGAGGTCCTTTTTGCATCTCGAGTTTTATACACGTGTGCAGTTTTCCTGTCACGTGGACGAGCGCATCCAGCCAATCGTGAATGGAAGGCAAGGTTAACATTTCTAAAAATAAAATAAATTTACAGAATAAGAATTTACTTACTATTTAATATTTTTTCGGTAAAACTATCGAGCCTAAATAATGTTATTAACAGGTTAATTATTATTCATCTACATCTATATACGAATGTTTCAGTCTGTCATCGGACACAGTTCTGATTTTTCCATTTATGGAAATATTTATTCTTTTATTGTCTAAAACATCTGCAACCTTATAAGGGCCTGTATAAAGGTCTCGAAACTTTCCATGGGTTTGGACGTTTCCGAACCTCGGTCGTTTTCGGATTCCGATTCCGATTCGCTTTCGGGCGAATCAGCGCGCCGTGATTCAGGGGACCGCGGTTTCGGTCCCGGTGACCAACCACGCAAACCCTTCTTTAAGAACCAGTAAGCCTTCGCGACGTTATCTGGTTCCGAAAGTAAGTTTACAGCCTCCACGTACTGTTCGTCGGTGCACTCGGGAGGCCTGGGAATGGACGACCGCAGAATTACGTTTTTTGCAACTATTAAGAAAGGGATCCTATTGTCTTTTTGCGTGAGGAACACGCGGTTATCGGAATAATTATTAGTAGTATTATTGACCTGTCTGTTGTCGATTGAGATTAAGGTCAAATTCTTGAATTTACTTTTCTCTATCTTTCGTAGTTCTATAAGTTTTTCCTCCCAGGTCCCCGGTCTTAGCTTATAGGAGTCTACGAATTGCGCTAATTCGTCGTTTTTAGTCTTATCGGCTAAGGTTTGGGCGACTTGAAGAATTCTGGTTACTACGCGCTCGGAGAGATCATTTGAAGGATATCCGAGTATGACGAACCGTAACTGATATTGAGTTTCTGAAGGGCACGGCTTCTGCCTCGTTCTTAACAATAGCCTCCTGGCTTTTGTTAAGAACGTTTCCACAATTCAAAAACTGGCTGTATGGGTATCAGCTAAGATAGATCATATCTCAAAAGAATATAAATCATTCCTTGTCCCGCTATTACCATCACCTTCCGGTGCCGGTAATAACGTCGCCAATAAAAGGAAAGACTATCTTTAAGAATTGTAAGGTGTCTCAAGAAAGTATTATAATCTTGGCTTAATCTTTGAATAATCTGTGAGTTTTGTTGTCAGTAAGGCGATGCCGCTTTTGTATGCGAAAGCCGGGGCAGGTTTCCGCTACGCTCCCAAAAGAGGTGCGGTGCGAAAACGTTGTAGGGTTTTTTGTGCGAAACGTTGTAGCGTTTCTGGCGGAAAAGTCCGCAGGACGTTACAATATTGTGACTTCTAGTTCTTAAATGTGTAAATATTATTTTATATTTTCGTTTATTAATAATGCCATTACGTTGGTAGTTTATTTTGAATGAAAGTTTCAGCGTTAAAACGTTGAGTTTGCAATACGCATTTGATTGATACGCATTTGAAGGAATAAAAAAGTGTTTAACAAAGTTTTTGTCTTTAAAATGAATCGCATGGTTCAAATACGCACATACCAAACTCAAGGTTTACTACCCGTAATAACCTTCTTTCGCGAGTAACTGAGCTATATTTTCGTAAACAAGTGCGTCTTTTGGTGATCTGAATATGTTGTGAAATCTAACCATGAAAACTGTTAAATATATTAATACATAGATATCGCGTTAAGTATCATTTGTTTTATTAGTGCATGTAATTGCAGACATATTACTTGAATATGGATTATTGTTTAGTCACCATTTTTTGTAAACCATGCCAGCAAAGATTATGGGAAGCAGCGTTACGACAAAAATCGATAATTTAGTGAAACAGAAAGACGTCCGATGTGGGCTGTGCATTGATTATCGAGAACAATATCATTTACCCTAAATAGACGATCAATAACAAACGTTGCAGGGAGTTTGCGTTTTTAGTACCACTGATTTGCGCAATGAATTATTTCATGTTCCGGTCAAGGAAAGCAGCAAGAAATTCACGGTCTTTGTAGTTCTTGCGAGACAGTATGTGTTCTTACATTTGCGCTCTGTAACTCATCAGCGCTGTTCCGACGTATCATTAAGGTTTTCGCGAACTTATTGAAAGAGAACGTCGTAGACGCCTATACGGACAACCTGATAATTCCTATTACTGATCTTGAAACCGGTGTAGAGCGTTTAGGGCGAGTCCTGCGGATAGCAGGAGTCCATCCTAGCGATGATGGACTAGACACAAGTGTGATTAAATGCTAGTTTGTGTGTTCCTATGTAGTTTATTTGAGTCGCATTGTTAGACGTAGGTGCGTGTAACCATCCGAACATAAGATTAGAGCCATTGGAAAATTTTGCGAACTTAAGACCGTGAAATCATTCTCTGTCCTCGAACTGATATTCTGGAATGCCCTTCCTCACGAAGTTGTCTCGGCCCGAAGTTTAGGCATATTCAAAAGTAAATTAAGGTCTTAATTGCACGAAAACTAGCCGCATATCTAGTCATCCTATAATTACTGTTTCAAACGTACCACTCCGACAAGCCATCTGCACCTCGTTCGCGATATGTACTTATTTATCCTATATTTATTTTAACCATCCCCTATATGTAATATATATTTGTATCTGCAACCCGCCTTTGTAAATAGCGTTATAATAAAGAAGAGTATGAGTGAAAAAATAGAATGGGATATGAATGTGTGCTCTAAGGTCTTTACATACCATTACACGTAAAACAAGTAAGGTGAATGAAAGAGAGTGAGAAGGGCCATGTCTATATTATTTTCCAACATCGAATGAGAAACAGACCGATACAATTCGCCGCTTAGTACAGAAGTCCCGAAATACCGCACCGATCCGAGTAGGCCTTCTATTTGAGCAAGTCCAGTACAACCGTCCTCGGCGTTAACCAACTTCTGTGGAGGATCCTAGGTCCATTAGTCACAATTGTCCACTATCAGATACCACTGACACCAATACTTGAGGCAAGTCTCAGCGCCTCAAGTTCCAGTGGATAATCGCCGGCTGTGCCATTTTGACACGTACTATCTCATCACCTCTAACTCCTCGGAACCCATTCCGTGGGATATCGAGGTGTCCAGCAAGATGGAATTCGATTCAGCCGAGGACCAACTCCATACTGCTATACTACCTGATGGTCATCATCGACTTTGCTGAGTCCCTCATTGATGGTGTACTGGTCTTCGGAACAACCAACATACGTCTAAAGCCATCGTCACGTTCCAGCCTCAACAGGATCAGCGAATTCGGGTGGCAATATCGGTCGTATCTCTTTTGTATTTAGTATCTTCTATATAACGTATGTATTTACATATGACAGAGTATTTTCGCGCTGTTCCTCTCGCTCTCTCTCATTCTTCTTAATAAAATGTATTTGTGCCTGATCATCCAATTGTCATTGATTTCAATATAATTTTGGTATCGCTGGAGCCATATTGTCTTCATTATTTTTCCAACAACCCACCCATTTGTTACAGCGTATATCTTTCTTATTTGTCGATCATCGACAAATAAGATCTCATCTTAGTATTTAAGTCACGCGCCGCAGTGCTTTGTAAAGTTACTTTCAAATGTATGATATATAGTCCCAGCACTTAAAATCAAGATAATCTATCCAATCTAAAACATTTCAAGTGCGAATTATAACGATCTAAACAACTACATATAAATAAAAAAAATTTAATCTGATTTAATCTGGCTTAATCTAAAATTTCTCCATGTTTTGATCAGTATTACTTCGTATCTTTCAGTTTGATCTTAGGTTTTCTGAAAAATAATATTAAAAGTGGCAAGGAATTATTTGATAAAACAAGCCGAAAATAAAATTATCTTTCTTTATTACGAAATTGATAATCAAATCTATCGTGATTTATTTAAAAACAATATTCAAATATATACCACTTCAACATCATTCTTAATCGCAATCCATCATATTCGCTCATATAATATTACACTATAAACTCACTTACGGTAAATACAACGAAGGCGTTTATTTGCAGCAGAAAAGAGAGATACAATTTGCACGTGTGAAGATACTTAAAGTACAGTGTCTGTTTCAAAACGAGAGTATTCTACGCTCCGTATTATAGGTAATTACAAATCAACGCATCGAGAATCACAAACGCTATCTAGTACTTTATAATATTTATACGAAAGTTCACTTGATGAATTAATATCAACAATTTAGTTAATATCACGCAGTACTTATGGCTTCGCCGCATCTGCCGATTTCGAGTTCAGTGCCTGTCAATGATAAATTAATGAAACGAGTGTCAGCACAGATGACTATGAAATATTGATTAATTGGGTTTTTGGTTTGCTCTGTCTTTGCATCATTCTGCGTTTACCTCTTGCCACTTTCCTGTTTTGGTTAACATTATCAAATAATCTTTCTCCGAGCACATCGCAATCTCTGAACAGATTTTATCTACCACACCATCGCGGATGATGATGTTAATCATACTCTGGCCATAAGACTCAACCATTGTATGACACTGAAACAGAAATTAATGGTCAATTTTCAACTGGAAATTGGATTTTTCTATAATATATTAACTGAAGACTTACTTTATCGTAGTAAGAAGCTGGTGCGAATTTGCACACTTTAGCGAGAGTCTCTCTGATTTCTTTCTCGGTTTTTGCCTCTGCCAAAAACTGATCTAACTCAGAAGTGATTGTTCGACATACAGTACACTCTGTGATGGATTCTGTAACGTTAACAATGATAGATTAATAACTGTAGAATAAAAATTTTATATTAAGGTTGGAAAAAATTATGATTATTTTGGACAAATTTGACTAAATTCAATAAAATTATTTTATTTGAAATTGTTTCCCTTAATTGAAACAGTCTAATTTATAGTGGAATGATTAACCGTTTGATTAACTTTGCCCAAATTAGAGTATGCATTTTTATTGAAATGCATTGATTTTGTATTTTCTTTGAATTCAAACTCCAAATACAGATTATTAATTTTCCATCAAAAAAGTAAAATTTTTGTAATTTTTATTACTTATTTTATACGAGAAAATGAACTTTTTTTACAATGTTTTCAAATTTATTTGATTCTGTTTAATTAATCTTTCAATGTAAGAATTTCAATACATTTAATTTTTAATGAAATCATCATTATTTATAATTAACATATAATCATTGATAAATTATTTCCTATTTTCCAGATAAAAAAGTTATGATGTATATTTTATTAGGCATATTTTTGTTAATATAATATTATGTTAAACAAATCTAATTTAAATCAAATAAATCTAATTAATTTGATTTTTTTAAATTGTGATTTTTTATTAACTCTGCAATTAGAACTAGAATGATGGGATAAACTACCTTTAATTTTATTGTCAACTGAGCAGAGATTCAGCATAACACACAGTTGTCTTGGACTCACTTCCGAAGACAACAGAAAAATAATAGCGTCAGCGTATTTATCAACGAAACGGTTGCATTTTTCCGACATTTTTCCACCCGGAACGTGGTTGCAAATGCTGTGAACAATATGCTCAATTTCATGGCGAGTATTGTTCTTGTTCATTTGGTGTTCTAGATACTTCATCACAATTTTGCAGGTATCACATTCTATATCGTCTTCTACTGGCTCGATGTGTTTGACTACTGGAGCCATGGGAATATAGTCCGGTATTTCGTTTGTCACTATAAATAAGTAAATTAAATTAGCAAATACTAATTAATGGTAATGAAATAACGTTATCTATCGGTAAGGCAACTTCAGATTGAAACCTACTGATTTCGCCTTCTTTGTCAATTTCAAATAGATTTGGTGGGCCGACATCACGCGTTTTGTTGCAGAGTTTGATAGAAGTGCATACTTCTTCTGGTTTCATATCCTCCAGCATCTTTTCAATCAATTCCTTGCTGTAACCCTTGACCAAGTCAATACATTGATTGGTCAAAGACTTCGGCAAATGGGTGCATAGTTTGTCAAGTTGAGCCTCAATATTTGCCTAGAAAGTATCAGCATTTGCATTATTATGAGGTGATATATAACATTTTGTTTTATTTTAAATAAAATTTAAAAAAAAACAACACGAACTTCAAAACGGTTTATAAACGTTCAATGCCCAATAAACATTCTGTGAACGTTCTGTTCGATGTGGGAATATAAAAAAGCATGTTATCTCCAATAAATTTGTTAAATAAATAGATTATTGGACAATCGCTGATTGTCAAAATTTGATAAATATCGTTTGAATCGCATTTGGATTAAAAATTGTTTTGGAAAATTATATCCTCGTTTCTGAAAATCCCTTTTGATGCCATATAACCGAATCAAACTTGCTCTGCCCATCCATTACCTCCTTCATAAATAAAAATATGCAATAAAAATGTGTGAGAATCAAACGTGATACCTCAGTTTTGTTGTTCCTGATAGCGTCATACACTTCTTGAACAGCAAGAAGGCAAAGTGGGCAGGTTGGCTTTTCCTCGACTTCACTTTCAAGCATATATTCTCTTGGGATTTTCTCGATGAGTTCCATGACTTCTTGTGATGGGCATATATTAAGTTTTGGACAAACCTGCAGCATGGAATTATTAAATGTAATCATTAAGCACAATTTTCTATACATATCGACTGATATTTTTGACAAAATACGAACCACGCTTGGATCAACTTGACCCGCAAGAATAGCAACGAGTGCACTACCATAAACACCAATAAATTCAACACATTCGTCTTCCACTGCAGATGGCAATTTCTTGCACACTTTATCGAGGATTGTTTCAACCTCCGTCTGAAAAACAATTTCAGTTTTAGTTACATTAAGGTCAGATTGATATATTAAAAGAATAATCTCATATTCTTTTGTGATGTCAGAATAATCCTCAGCAGAATCAAATTCTCTTTCCTCAACTTACTTGGGACGCAGGACTGGTTAACACTTGTTGAATGTAGTGCAAAAGGAGTTCGCAGAAAGTACAAGCTTTCTGACCTTGGACATCCATTTGAGGGGACGCCAACAGAGATGGATACATGCGTTCGATCGGCAACTGCATGTCACTTGCTTCGGGGTTTTGCCACGCTTCTTGAGTCTTCTGCTTGTCATCCATGATTCTCAAACCAACTCGCAGAGCATCATGATGAACCAATGGCATAAACATCCCAGCCTACAAATAATATTTGCATCAATTAATTCCCCAATATCGTCATCACGTATGAAATTGATTATCCGAAACGGAACTTACTTCCGATTGTTTATTCGGACAGATTCCGGCCATTTCGCAAATCAGGTTTCCATCCAGTCCATTGGTGAGGTAATTATAAATCGCAGGGTAATATTGATCGACGATTGACTTGCACTGTAGACAAGAAACTCATTAATTTTTCGTAAATTTCCTTTAAGGAAACAAATCATGATTTAATTAAATCCCATTTTTTTATTTAAACAAACATTTATTATTTATTCATTATTATCAAAAATAGTTAAAAAATTCGAATTACAATAAAAAAATTAAGTTCCAACTTAAGAAAAAATAAATTTCGAACAAAAACGTTTCCCTGAATAGTAAATTTTCACCACTTTTCCCCAAAAAATCGCTAGCCCGATTAAATATCCAACAAAACAGATATTCGTCATCGTTTAGTGAATGACCGTCGAACCTCAGGTGCGAATGACTTGGTCTGCTTGCAAAGTCCTTCAAGAACCATTTGGAATTCCGACTCAGTCGTGTTGGCCACCAACAAATCCCTCAGATGGCTCACTAGCTGCTCGCACAATTTGCAAGGCAAATCGTCGCTCACTTCCACCATGCCAACGCTCGACAGCGGCCGGATCTCGACTTTCAGCGTCTTGAACAAAAAATGTATCGCAAATTAGAATTTCATGTTAATGCCGTCTCCGCGACAGACGCCGGGGATTCCCGCGCAATTCAAATAATCAGTTAATGGTATTCCGCCGGGATGATACCTTTTCGTCGCCTTCGTGGACGTGGAATTTCTCGGAACATTTGCCGGTCAGGTGACAAATGTTGTTGGCGTTGAATTCACTCTCGTAGCGTTCGCGGATGGTGTCGAAGTATGTTAGGACAATGGATGCGCAGGCGTCCGAAAAGGAGCCGGTGAGTCCGCAGAAGCGGAGCAAGCGGTTCAGGAATACGTCAGTCGACGCGTTCTTGGACTTCATCTCCATATGATGGACGATGGTGTAGCATTTGGTGCACTCGTTCGGCATGTATTCGTCGTTCTTTAGCGGGATCATTGGTTGGGTCTGTTGAGAAAATCCGGACATTTTTAGATTAGAAAGTAAGTTCATCAGATATGCAGACATGTACACTGATTAAAGAAAAAACAAATCACTATAAAAATCACGATATCAACTTTTTAAATCGATATAACTTGGACAATTTTGAATGAAAGTTAATGCATTTTTGGTAAAAATTCTTTGAAAAATTTTTGGAGTAAATTTTGTAAGCCCATAACTTCGGATCAAACAATCGTATTTGCAAAATGTATCAAAAACACAATAAATATGAATGCCATGTTTGAAAATTGGGTTGAAAAAATTTGTGGTACTCAATAAAAGTTGGCAAAGTTTAACACTGTTTAAGTTTTCTTTTCTTTGGCGTGTAACTTTTTTATTTTTTGGTAAAAATGGATAGGGTGGTTTTGTAACATTAGAAATGCATTTTTAAAGGACATTATATGGACATGTCCAAATTTGTAAGTTCTATTTCAAATCTTTTCAAATATTCAAACGGTAAAATGCAAAAAACAGCTAGCTATCGAACCTCCTTAATAATCAAAGACTGACGCGGAAAATTTAATTATAGATCGGCGCTTCGTGGAACGAGTTTCCGTGACATTTCCAGGATTCCCAGCCGCGTTTTCTTTTTACAAACGCACTGCTAATCTGCTGCGACTTTATTTAGTCGCTGAATCATACATCTAGTTGCATTCCTCGTTATTCGCGCTGTTTGATCAACCCTTTCCCACCGCGTAACGTGATTCACGCGATTCTTCAGATGCGTCCACGGAACTTCTGTTTCAACCCAGATGATACAACAACAATGGTGACCGGTCAGAAGGAGAAATGAAAATAATGTAATGGAAAAAAAGTAAATTATCAATCATTGCCAAAATTTTGTAGAATAATTTAAAATATAGTTAATAAAAAAATATTGAAAAATAAAAATAAAAATCGAATTAATGCATTAATTGTTTTGTATTTATATTTATTTTTATCTTGTCTAGCATTATTTTTTAATATCATGTCTTCCAAAGCTAGTATTTAATACTAGCTTTGGAAGGCGTGATGACAATTTTGAAACAATCAAATTAATCTTTGTTTTATTTTTTGTTTTATTTTTATTAATTTTTTAAAATTTTTATTATTTAATTCTTACTTAAGTAAATAAAACCATAATTTTAATTTAACCATGTGTATTCCAAAGTTAGATTAACTATACCCCATTTGACTAACTTAATAAATTTCTATTAGTTAATTTTTGCAAGAAAGACAAGATTTTTTACAATATTTTCAAAATTATTTAATTTTATCTCTTGTTTACAGTATTAGTTTCATTTGTTCTAACTGTTCAATTTACGCCTCTCATTAAATTTCTAAAATTTCCGAATTAGAATCTATCCAGCATAAATTGTTTAACCTGAGAACTTTTAAACTCAATTTATGAATTATGAAAGTGTTGCCAAAATTGAAAAACTCGACTTCGTTGCGATCATATAGAAAATACTCTGATAATTTATTTCCGTACAATCTTTTAAACCACATTACTGATTCATCTTATTTGCATGCGCTTTTTGTAAACCCTCCAGCGATGGACTTGCGGTCAAACGAACATCCGTTGTTATCTGTACAATTTATCAGATCAGTTGCTTATTACAATGCACCAATTTGGAGAATGTGCCGTAATTTCCACTCGGGATAGGTCAGACCCATCTTCGTCCATTCACTGTGTCAAAACATTATGTAATAGTTCATCGAAGATATTTCTCATAATATCCTAATCTCCAGTATTAGAAACTCTTTGTATTGGGTGAATGCCTCTTATGCATAAATAAATCAATTAATGTCTCAATCTCAGAAATTCGATTAACATTAACACCTCTGAAATTCTTTCCAGAACTTTACATAAAACCACATTATCCTGTAAAAATACATTTTGATGATTTAAAGCACTGATTTAAATTAATTAAAATCATGCCAAACCCAAACTATTACTTTTGCTAGGAATTTCAGTAATAAAATACTAAAAATAGCAAAAATTGTAGTTGTTACACTAAAAAGCATAACTACAAAAATGTCCAATTTTCTATAATTAATTTTTTTAATTTATTAACATTATCCTTGTCTGATAAATCGTCTTCTCCTATCGTCACCCCTTTTTTAAAACTCTTCTATTTTCGTTTGCTGGGAGGCACAGCCATTATAATACGTGCCTCGGTGTGGCTGTTTTTGTACTCCTCCAGCAGCTTGTCGATGTGAGCGGAATTGCAGAGTCCCGCGACAGAGCAGACCACCGAGGGGTTCATTTGCGAGGACAAAGTCTCCACCAGTTCCGGCACGAAATCGTCCACGAGTTTGTCGCAGATATTCACGATGGACTTGATGTGGATCAAAGCGCAGCTGCCCTCGAAAACGTCCTTGAGGTCTTGCTGCGTCTGGTTGCTTTCTAGTTGATCTCGCGCCTGTTCCACCATGTTCTTGCAAATGGTGCAGACATCGTCGGTGTCCTCGGGGACGGTCATGTCCTTCCATTTGCGGTCTATGCAGTGTCTGGTAACATTGCAGCCTGCTGCGGTTCTGCAGAAATAGTTAATTGCGAAGATCAGTATCTGTCGCGACACACACGCAGTTGGGTAATATTTTGTGATTGTTGTGTCGTTATTGTCAGGCAATGTCAATGTTAACGCTTGCGGTGCTTCGTTCGTCTGTCTCTTTCACCTGAAGAGGATTTTAAAATAACCGCATTTTGTTGGGATCTGATAAACTTGCGATCATTTTTCCTGGTTTGATGTTTTTAGTTTATAGTTCTGGAGGAGGAATATGAAGTTTGAAATGAAGGAGTGATTTTTTAAATTAAAGATCAAAATGATCAGATTTATTTGTTTAAGTGAAAAATATAAAAATAATAATATTATTATTATTTGATTTAAATCATATTTTTTTATTAAATGTGTTTAACATAATATGATAATAAAATAAATATGGCAGATAATATTTACATCTTAACTTATTTATGTGGAAAATAGTAAATAATTTATCAACAATCATATCTTAGTTATAAATAATGTTATTAATCACTGAAAAATATTTGTTTTGCTAGACACATATGTGGTGTTAATTTTGTAAATCACGAAATTCACGAAATTATCGAAACTCTGGCAATTCTTTTGAGTTGTTTTAATCAATATATTTTGATGTTTATTAATATACAATTGAATCAATGAACAAATATCATCCTTTACAGGATAGTTTAGACAAATCCAAATTATAGTTTTGAAATATGTAAAAATATCAATATCATTATATGATATTTTTTAATCTGTAATGAAATATAAAATACGAAATAAACCATCAGATAAAAGAATAAAAATTAGCTTGTTATTATTTTAAATTCCAAACGGAAAGTAGCAAGTTTATTTTTAAATATGTAATAGACCGATAACGTAACATACATGTTAATGAAAGTAGTGATATGGAAATAAATACGTCTTGAAAAATACAGACGAATACTGCACGAGCGCAGACATGTGATATAGAAATGCTTTTGAAATTTTGTGCTCAGTGTCTGTTATGCAACAGTGATTATTTTATACCGCAGTTACAAAATAAGTAGGAAAATTTGCGTTGCAATAACAACGGTGTAATAAAACAAACAGTAATACTACATAGTAGATCTTGTTGTTAGCATTTCTATTGCCAACATTGTAGGAAATAGCAAAACTTACAAACTGAATCGATTGTTCAAATATTGATGTTTTAACAAAGAAGTATTATTCAAGTAAAAAAAGAACATATTATTTAACCTATGTACAAATTTAGTTTTCATACATTTAATTAGTATTTATATTTGTAAGAATCATGACAAACAACAATATTCTCCAATCTCAAGTATGAATGATTAAACAAAAAATCTTTATTTTATTAAATAAAATAATTTGCGCTTTTAGAGAGTTAATCATTAACAACTTACTCCAGGTTCTGACACCAATAACTTGGTCCCCATGTACAAACTTTACTACCGACTAAATTAGGATTACGAACTTCTATGGTAAAGGGTTCATTTGGCCTGGCTGTCACGACTGAAACATAAAATCAAGTTATTTATTAAATGAATGCATACTTTATATCCCTTGCACTGCATGAATAATTTTAATTAATATTCACATATTAATATATATGAATTTACATAGAAACAAGTACTAACATCAATTAAGAATTAATCACATTTTTCCTGTTTGTTTATTTTATCTGTCATCGTCAAATAATTTAAGTATATTCAACAAAATCTAATAAAGCAAAAAATGTCTATCTCGTAATTTAAATGGGGATGTTTGCAATGCATTTCCTGTAATGAAATATGTCCTGCAATTGTTTTCTTAGTGGACCTTTGTGAATGTCATATCTAATGCAGTGTTGCAAAGCTCAATTATCAGCAACGTTCTAGACATAACGTTACCCTTTGTTCCTATCATTCGGTGTTTTAAATGCAGTGAAAGAAGCTTTCAATTTTCTGATAGTTATCAGTATCTTATTTGTATAAGCACACAATTTTAATAGTTTAGAATGAATAAAACATGGACTTGTTACTTTGTCAAAGACTGCGAAACAAACTTATCACAATGACTTGTATTTTTCAAACATCGTCAGGCATTTTCGTACGTAAAACGTGCAGCCAGTAGATATATGTTTCAAGGAGCTGATACTCTTGAAAAAATGTAAGAATTGTGTACAAGTGCTTTAAATATGTAATCAATGTTTTTATTGTTAATCAGTATTTTAGACATTTGATAGATATCAAAGTTGACTTGGCATATTTGCTTACAATAATGTTAACCGAAGCGAAGAAATGTGGCCAGATTTAAAAGATATCAGGTTTGAATACATTATATCGCTGATACAAATTATGCACAATTTATCAAATTTGATTTGCAAGGATAAGTAATGAAGCACCTTTATCGATTAGTCAATGATCAAACATTTTATGCTTTTGTTTACATCGCAAATGTTCTCTGGCATTCATATTCATACAAGAATGCTGAAAGTAAAAATAGAAAATAGAGTCACTGACACGACAACATTTATTTACTGTCTTTGGGTTATAATTTTATGAATTATTTAATCAATTTCAATTTAATTATTCGAGTATAATCCTCCAAGAAATATTTCATAGAAACAAATAGAATTGAATTGATAATTAAACAATTAATTAATCGCAGGAAAAATTCCAAATGATTATCAATTATATTCTAGCTGTTCAAGTGAATGTTTTCAAATTTTAAATTCTTCAACAATTCTATTTTGCCAAATTTTACTACCTGTATTCAGACGTATAAAAATGAATTCTTTTTTATTATTTCCAACTCAAATTAGATCGACGTATAACAAGTTTAACTTAAACTCATACATTGGAATTCCTATTCAATTTGGCTAAAATTCCTACTCTTTTTTTTACATTGCACAATGTAATCCATTATCCAAGGTAATGAGGTTTCCCTGTGTAATTGGCAATGGAAATTTACTTTTCAGAAGTAATTGACTCATTTCACAATCGGCTCGTAATTGAACTTTTTGATTTAATTGATATACAGTCATAGGAGTGCGGCACCTTTTTGCTCCTGAGTAACCTTCCAATTGACTTTCTTTAACAAGATTAAGAAGACTATACTGTCAATGACACATATGAATTTGTTTGCATCATTTTCTATTTCTGTTGCATTTTCAAAAACACAGTTATTGCTGCACCTCACACGTTTAGTTCAGCTAAAACAATTTATCTGACTTTCTCTTGTCCAATTAAATCTTAAATAACTATTTATAAACAGGTAGTTACAATGAGGAACGTGTAATGTTGACACTAAGCAGTTTGTGTTGTTTTCGCTTTTTATATTCTTTGGTGTGCGCTGTTATTAACAAGGAATGTAAACTTTCATTTTCAAGACGACACCTAATCTCACTTTTCAAAGTTAGTCGATTTTTCAAAGACAAATTCAGATAACAAAAAATACATAGATTTCCAAACTGGACATTTTTTAAATGTGACTTAACTTTTTTTCAAAATCACACAATTAATATATATCGTGGAATAAGATAGATAAAAATTGGCATATCATACCATTCATTTTTCCTACATTTGTTAGAAAAATAATATACAGATAATCATCAATGACTGAACAATAATTATTTGTTTTCAAGAAAAAGTGGAGGTATCAATGCTATTTACTGAGAAATTTGAGATGTAAAATAAAACTTCATCGAAAAGGTAATCCTTTGATCATATTTACAAAACATCTTTAGGCCTGCATTCCGAGATAAAAAAAACCCAAGTTTCTCTCATAGTTCCACAGATTTTCTATCTTAAAAATACACTACGCCGCATTTTTGTCTCAGTTGTATTTATCTGTTTATTTATACCAATATCAACACGCGCCACAGTCTTTCAGTGAGCCCCACTTTTTATTTTCACAATCGCTCGATTACATTGACGAGCGATTGCAAGCGACCGCGACAAAAACAACAGACCATCCCGACCAATCCTACTGTCTCCAACTTTCTCCGCACCAATCCCGAGCCACCTTTTCCCAAAACAGCCCTAACAGCCCCTTTCTGTTCCTCAACTACCACCTCGTCAACTACTGGACTTTTCCCCACCGCCGACTTGCATAAGTCAATCGTTCCTTTCGCCGATCCTTTCTAAAATCAAACGATTGCGAACGATTGACAGCCATCGGAACGTGCCAGGACTCGCGATGCCAGCGCCCCCTTTGTCTCGAAATTTCAGGCGAAATGAACCGTAAAACCGAACCTTATTCTGCTTGTATAAATCAACAATTGTAACTGTTATAAACAATTTATCTTAATTCAATCTTAATTACCATTCTTAACTCAATCAAACATAAAGAAACGTTAAATATGAATACATTTTAGGCGAGTTTATGGCCCAAATCGTTTTTAAAGATACTTTTTTAATCTATACGCCGACGACAATTGCGCGGAAACAAAGGCGGCGCGTCCGCTGCCCCGAAGAGGATCGCGCGTTACGTCAAAGCGGTCAGCCAAAGTGCGCCGTTTGATTCGCCGTCTCTATTGTCTCGCGTTTTAGTTAGTTTTGTTCATTTCGCGTTTTACTCCCCCGCGTTTTTTGCGTTTATTGCTGTTCGGGAATATTATTGTTCTGGCACCGAATAAAGGATCGCCGCGATCGTTCACCGCGACAACTCACCAGCCAGTGTCGCGCAGAGCGCGATGAGTAATTCCCTCATGCTTATTGTTGCCGCGATTGCTCCTTTATGCGACGCGGAACAGGCGACACATGCACTCGTGCGGCGACCCGGAGTGTCGCGCTTCACGGACAACGACGTTGGACGAACGCTGCGTATTACCGCAGGCTGTTATTGTGGTTCGGGCTGCAACAATGTGCTGCGACGCTGCGCACTCGATTCTACGCACGGCGCGGTATCCGTCAACTAACTACTCCGACGCGGCATCTGCTGGCCGCTTTTTAAGGACGGCGGTCACGTGACGTCGGGCGACGGCCGCGGGAGGTGAAGGGGAAGGAGCTGGCGCGCGCGGGACCGGGGTTTGGTTTTGAAATTCGGGGGTTTTGGGGGAGGGGAAAGAGGGACGGGGTGGTTTGTAGGGGATTTGAGAGGATTAGGAGGGAAAGAGGAGAAATGGAATGAATGGATGAGTTTTGTTTAGCGTCCGAAGCTAGTTTCTACGAAAGTATATGTTTAGAGAAGTTTTAAAATTAAAATTGGTAGGTTTTTACCCATGTTTCGGATTCGTAACAATTCGTAATAAAGCAAGATAATTACGAAATTTGAAACACGAAATTTCGTAACAGAGTTACGAAATTTCGTAAATACATTTATTGACAGAAAAAAATTCTACACGGAACAGGAATCGAACTCGGAATCTTATGTTTCCAAAGACTTGTCGTCTAACCACTCGGATATTAAGCATTCTTATGAACACTGAATAACAACTCTATTGACACTAGGAAAGTCGAGTTATGTTTCTGAGTGTAAACAATGTCA
>JABFPB010002982.1:0-18379 GCA_022817645.1 Ceratoteleas bidentatus | reverse complement strand
GCAGGCTAATTTAAATTACATTTTTGTACCAATCTTTATAAATGGGAAATTTATGTTAGGCAATTCCTTTAATTATCGTAATTTAATATAAATACAGATTTTAAAGACTTGTATAATATATAATGTAACAAACTTCGAACATTTAAATTTATATTTACATGACAAAATATCACAATTTTAAAATAAACAATTTTTCTTTCGCCATTTTCCAGGTCTTCAATAATTTTCATTCTACTTTCCATTGTCAAAAAGCGCTTTCTTTTCTCCATCTACAAATGTTCACAAATAAAATAACAAAATAATTGCTTGTCTAAACATGTAACTATTTATTTTGAATTTACAATTTAAGCCAAAATTTAAAACAATTAAATTAAATTGTATGGGTAATTTATTCGAATAAAATGGATATACCATCCATTTTATTCTCTAATATACTCAGCGCCAAATGCACTTCAATTTCCTAGACTTTTCCTTCCTGATCAATATCGTCAAAATCACAAAGTCCCTAATTATCCTTAGAGTTTTCCCGATTTCCATAAGGCGCCTGAATAATCAATGGCGGCGAAAACGCGCGAATTTGAATAACGTCGGAAATCGCATTCGGCGCTAATGATGGCGTCCGTTGATTTGCCGACGCGATAAGATCGCCGGGAATTTCAAGTGCATCGAGGGAAAAGCGTGACCCTTATTGTGCCGAGCGCATTCTCCCAAGGCCTCCGTCTCGGGGTCCCGGCAGCTCGACGAGCGGTCGTTTAAAAGTAGATGGCGCCGTAATCGCGGTGTTTTGTCAGCCGGCACTTTTGAATATTCGCCGGCGGCGGCGCCCTCTGACGACGATTCGCGGGTTGACGTTGAGGAGCTGAAGCATTGGACGGGAAGAAATGAGACAGGCGCGGCTGCCGCCGTGTTTTCAATTTGCAGTTCCACGTGGTTTACGACGCGTAAGAGTGTTCGCGGCCGGCTGTCGCGAAACAATATTGCATACCGGCGATAAAAGTGAAAGAAGACGAATGAGGGCGTATTTCCGACAGCGAATTTCGACGTCAATGGGCAATGTTGTTTCCCAATTTCGCACTCATAGGAAGAGTTAATTTGAGGCGAAATTAGTACATTGAAAAAACTAACCTAAAAATTTGTTTTGAATGAAAACGATTCCTTTTAAATAAAAATGATTCCTTTTCTGCGAAAATGATTTCTGTTGTGCCAAAATGCTTTATTTTTGCCCAAAAGGATATTTTTAACAGTGTACGATTACGATTTTTAATTAATATAAATATGAGAAATTTGTCTCAAAGAGATTTTTTTATAAATTACTCACTAAAAAGACTATATTTTTCATTTTTCAATATTTAAAATAAAAATATAAAAATATTTTCAATATTTTTGAATTGTTTTTGATCAGTAAAAATACGAATCTCTTTCCGAGACAAAAGACTTTTCATAAAAACAAACCAATCTTTCTTATGATAGAATGTTATCATTCGAAGTGAAAAGTCTTTCTTCAGTGAAAGAAAAGACTTCTTCTCAATTTGTTTATTTCAAGCGGCCGCCTCAAAATAAACAATGACGTAAGTGCCGAAATTCGATACGACTTGAGGGTTTCGTAATCGGTGCTGCGTTCGAGAAATTAGAGGCGATATTCCTGTGGATTTATCTGCCGCATTACCCGGCGTTATCTGGTCTAAACAGCGATAAGAAAGCGCGCCGAGAGATCGGCCGGCGCATTGTTCGCGGCTGCAACCGAAACCCGCAATCAGCGAACAATCCCTACCGATGCATAATACATAAGTCACACATAAGCGTGCCATTCAAATCGCCGCGGCAATAAATTCACGAGCGTTGCGTTCGAGCGCAAAAATCGCGACATTTCCTATGAAACCGCGCACTTTCTAATCGCGCGCTGACATCGACCACTCGCCCGATAATTGGCTTTGCGCGAAATCGAAATCGTTTTCTCTGCCCTTACTTATGCACTTTTCGTACAGAATAACCCTTTTCGGTGAAAGCGCCATTCTACTTTATGTTAGAGATAGATTTAGTAGTGGAGGTAAAGTGTTTTTTAGGTGTGAAGACAGACTGATAAAAATTTTTGTTATTGTTAAAAATTGTAGTAATTTGTTGAAGGGATTTGTTAAATAAAGAAAACGTCATTTAAACAATATGTTTTATTACGAAACCATTATTAGATAGATGAGTTTTTCCCAAATTTAAAGAACGTACAGATTTAGCAGCAGAAACTTATTTAACGGAGTTTTGACTGTAAATATAAAAGACTACAACTCTGGCAATAGAATTTTTGTTTCATATTAATTTTCATTACGTAAATTAAATTATCACTGAATACCCAATTATTATAAAATGCAATTTTCGAATTTATTATCGAAGATACACTGTGGGAAAAATGACCCTAGAAATTAATCAGTTTCTTAAATGTTTTTTTATTTTATATTTTACAGAAATGGTTTAAATATTACTGTACTGATGCTGAAAACAAAGAGAATGCTTTGTTGAGACAGAAACAGTCACGTGATTTCACACGTACAATTTTACTCGTAATGATACGAGTGTAACGAATTTTACTAGCCTGATTATATTTTAGGAACAATCATTTAAATTGAAAAGGTACTCGCAGGTAATACGACTTTTATGTCAGAAAAGATGCTTCACGCTTGCGTGACGTTTTGTTTTCTTCCTCAAAGAACCGAGTCGGTTTAAGAGTGAACTTAATAATGTTACTTTTTCAGCAAAAAAGGACTTCATTAAACCATTTTAGATGAACCCCATTCATTACATAAGAGTGTTACAGCTGGTACAGCAGTAAATTGCGACTAAAAAGAACAAACATTGCAAAAACTGAACTTATTTAACATTTTTTAAATTGTCTTTACTTCATATGGATTACCAAATAAAGCTGATTTTGTATTTTTTTTCACGTTTCCTCAACTTTGAATTATGAATTATGAACAGAACACCGTTTTCAGTGAGTTCCAAAAAGAACTAAAATAATAATTCGGCAATTTTTATTTTAGTTCTCAGATTTAGTAATTCTCAGATTTGCTCTCTCTTTTAGCCAAAAACATTCACTTGTCATAACCCCACTTGTTTTCTTAGTATATTATCTAATTTGTACTTTTAACCTAAAATCATGCAATGTATCAGGCAGCATAATATTCTTCGAGCCCCTTGAAAAATGTAAACCAGTTAGTTCACTGGACGAGAGGGGCAGAAAATGATTGAAAAGCGCGCGTTTCATCAAGGTGGATAAAAGTGGCGGCAAATTGGGTCACTCCAAGACTGACTAACACGCTATCCAAATGTTTGAGAGACGTGTGTGCTCGGCTCGAAATTGAGTTCGAACCGAGTTAAAACCAAGTTAAAATGGCCAAACTGGCCAATCGGAAGCACTCGGATGTACAGCTATGCAGAAATAGTGCATTTCACGATTCGTTAAGCAGCCGATATCACGTCATCCCTCGACAACCTCCACGGCGTCGTCGCAAAGCGAATCCAGCTTTATTGCCGTTCGTTCGGATTTATATAATTAATGCTTGTTTGCGTCCGATTCCGCTTCGCAGTAAACTTGAACGGTATCAATTTTTTGTCGTTCAATCAAAGGCAGATAAGAAACATTTTGTTGCCCAGGGAGATTGCCATAGATCTCTGATTAATGTTAGATCGTCACAGACGCTGGTCAAAAGAAAAACTAATCAAATCAGCAACCATTGATGTGAAAAAGCGTAAATAAGAAACGAAAAGTTACTGAAAAGATCTTAAAATAGTGTTTTTTGTATTAAATGTCTACGAAATATATATTTATTTATTCGAATTTTGAAATTTCAAAATATGTTTGACATAACCTAACTTTAGGGTTATTTAGGTTATTTTCTACTTTATTATTATTTAAACTTCCAACTTTTGGCGCGAAATTGCAGATTCTAACTTCCTCTTTCTATTCATCAAAATTTATTCGAAATTTTACGAAATCGAATAACAGTTTCCACCATTACATTTACTCAAACCTAACTAAATCTGTTAATTTCTCGGCGTCAATTATTACTACTTCTTCGAGCAATTTTGTCCAATAAATTTCCGCTAAAAACTAATTACCGATCCGAAATGGGTCGCGCACTCGGAGCGCATTTCCCGCCTGTGTATAATAATTTTAATGAAATAGCTCCGTCGCCTTAATCAATAACCCAATTAATTCTTCCGACGTTTCCGGTTCGCCGCCGAAGAAGTTCGAAAATCGAAGTCATGTTTCCATTAACGCGTGCAGTCGTAAAAAGTGATAATACGCACTTCCTGTGCTCGTACGAGAAAAACCGTCGCCGTCCATCGGCCCGGATGAAATGATCTGAGACCGTTGTCGACGTCACGATAACATCGAAATTTACTCAGCCGTTGAGTTTTCTTGCCTTCGACGCTCGTGCCGATGCGTTTGCCGATTACCGAAATGCGCGAGCATTTTGCGCTAATTCATCGCAGACGTGCGTCCGTGCTTAATTAATCGCGACTAAAAGTCGACGTGCCGATAATTTGATGCGCGGGATTGTTTGTTCGCATATTTGCCGAACTAAATCGAATTACTGGCAACAACTGCGGTGCGCAAATAAATGTTAAATTATCGCTTGTGCAGTGTCAATTTAAATTACTCAAATTAAAGGTCGAAACTTCGAGGAAGTGAAACCACGTTGGTTCTAAAATAATGTCTGGGGAACTGACAACTTGTTCGACACGTTGTTTATAGAAACGTAATTGTTTATCAATAATTTTGTAACATTTCTCGTCTACGACAAAACGAGCAGTAACACGAATAATTAATGTTCGCAGCGTATTTTAAGTTATAATTTAAATGAATAATATTTGTTATTGTATATTATATATCGTTTTTTATTGTTTTTTTGTTTTTTGTTTATTTATATCGTTTTATAATTTTTATGTTTATTTTGGTTTATCAGAAAAGTAAGAATTTCATAATTATAAAAATGACCGATCGCTCAGTTTCCTCTCTTTGGAAACAACGTTGTAAAAATACTCGACCCAAGGGATCTTGAATGGAACGGTCGCGTGAGTCGGTTTAACGGTTCACTGTAAAAGTGCAGCAAAACGGACGATAATCTAGCGCTTTGCACGCTTAGTCGTTGGAAAAAGTCCGGCCGACGTAATTGTTACGTTTTCGTCCGACGAGCGCGACTGATTTCGAAATAACATTCTTATTCGATTGTATATGGTACCAACTCTGTTCCATTCTTAATATGCTGTAAAAAGGAGCACTGTAATGCTCAGACGATAAACCGTCTGCTGCTGCGACGTTATCGTTAATTGTTTAGTAATCGGATATTTTTATTTCAAGTGGAGACAGACTCTATTTCTGACAGACTCAGCGTTTGATAAATTTTAATCCTTAAATGTTCTTTATTTTTTTTTACTTTGTATTAATTGTTAACTTCAGTATTCCAGTTTTTTTTTATTTTTCGCTTTTAATTATTAAGACTTTTGTACTACATTTTTGAATTATCAAAATATATAATCAGATTTACAAAATTATGTGGAGACTGTAAACTGTAATTCATTTGTATAAATGAGAAATTTCATAAATAATTGGTATTAAAAACCCAAAATGTTTATTATTCGTAATTTGACTTTTGAATAAAAAAAATATAATCTTTAAGTAGTATAGTAAGAATTGTTAATTACAAATATGTTGTTCATAAATGTATATAATTAATGAAAATCTTTCACATAAATCACTATTTTGTGAGATATTTCAGTGGTTTATAATTGTGAACCCATTGAAATGTTTTATTTAAAATGATGAAAGAAAATTTTATTATCAAGTACATTCTTGCAAGCCTTAGAACGTCAGAACAAAAACCAGTTTTTTATGGATACAGTTTCCCAAAGTTATCTTATTTGGAATAGTACGATTGGGATAGTAAGTTAATGAGATTTAGAAAAGTCACTCGTTTAATTACATTTTTTAATTTAAAGAATTCAAATTCATTTGAACTACTTTATTAGAATTTTAATAATGACGCTAATTTCAGTAGGTATTGAAACTACTCTATTATGATCCATTTATCATTTTAAGTGAGAATTCTATTGTCAAATATATAATTAAGATTCCAAGTTTAATTTTTTAAATAATTGTTTACCAGTGTTATCACGTTCATTTTATTTAACTGTTCTTCAGATACAAGGCAATTAGTGCTCAAATATATTATTATTCATATCTAAGTTGTAAACTCGAGTTTTTAATTAATGTATAATTTGACATTTGTTCATTATAAGATGACGAATCACAAGCATAACTAAATTAAATTAAAAAAAACATTAATTTTTGTACAATGTCAAGTCACTTTTATAGTCTTTTATTATATTATTTATATTATCATTTTTACATTACGAGAAAAACATTTCAAGAAAAGTCAAGTAAAAACGTGTAAAATACTTAACCTCTAAAATACGAATTGTTTACTTTTTTTAGCCACATTCTTTACACGTTTCGATCTACATCCAACACAAACTCTTCTTCTATCTCCACTAAAAAAAATCGCAAAACCTCTCATTTATTGAACCTCTCGCTAAATCCCCCCCCCCCTTTCTATCTAATCTTACTCGCGTCATAACATCGTTTCCATACATTTTCGGCCAAGGCATAAATCCGTAAACACAAAAGATCAAGTTCAACCGGTTGAACCAACAAACGAAGAAAGTGTTTATCAAATAACTGTTTTGACAGCTGAACCGTGGAATCCGGCCACGAGGAAAATCGCATTAATCGTGATATGATTTTCGAATTTCCGATCGCGGTGTTTATTTCTTGGCGCCGAATGTTTTCGCCCGCAAATTGAAGTGATGTATTGACAGAGCACGTCTAAATCGATCGTTTCGCGCCAAAAGTCAGTTTTAAATTTTAAATTTGTAAAATACTCAATGTTTCATAAAAAATCGATAACGGCGAAATTACGTAATCATTAGAAAATTCTTTTTATATAAAAGAAGGAAGAATAAACCATATGACATTTTTTGGTAAATTTAAATTGATTTTTAAATTGACTTATATTTTGCAAGATGTTTCAATTTGTTTACTTTTTACAATAATATATGATTTCTAAAACACGCTTTTCTAAAATATTTTTAAAATATTATTAAGTTTGAACAAAATTTTCCCTGACACGGATCCTGTGAGTTCCAATTCCCTTTTTCGTTCGCGTAAACATTTGCCTTCGCTTTACTGCAAGCCGAAACAGATAACCAATCGCAGAGAGGTGGGTGATGTAAAATTGAATGAATCGCGAAGTCTCAGTTATGTAAACACAAAGTATACACTGGCTCGAGTTATGGCCGAATTGTTTTGCGATAAACGGGAATTAATTAGCCGCGTTTCCATAAATAGGAAACATTTTTCGTCGAAAGTACACAGCAACTAACAATTCCATATTAGAAATTACTTTATGTAAGTTTCAGCCGGATATCTAACATGTATTATGTTTTGTTATGTTTGCACACATGCTATATGTAATATGTATGTATACTCACGTCTACCATCTACTATCTATACGGGCATACATTTTATTTTGGAACAAGCGACGCGTTACTGTCAGAGAGGCGTTTGATAAAATCTTGCATTACGAATATGTTTGAGCGCCACGACAGGAAGTAACTATTTGAATATGAAAGTGTCCATAGAAAGAATATAGAATATTCGCAGATTGAGCGCGGCGCGAGACAATGTAGGTTACTATAAGATTCGCTTTGCGTCTGTGTTGCCAGTCGTCCGCTCTAAGTGGAAAAGTGTAAAAGTCATGGGTACAGTTAAACGCAAAGGAGATACTGAGCGTCAATGGCATCTAACGGCGATGCCCCTGAGTCGTTTGGTTTCATTAATTTTCATTCGTGTTTCATCACTATCGCATATATTTTTATTTGTTTATTGATTCGTAACATATCCTAATAAAATGATAGGAGAATACAATGTGTAATATTATTGAAAAGTTTTATCGAATTTCAAGCCATTTTTTTCTCGCTTGTTTATCTTCATTTATAACTAAATGAACATTTTATGTTCGTATAACAATACTGAAAATGGAAAAAAAGTAATCTTTGTGAATGACAATCGAGTTTGTGTAAAACAGCTTTGTTTATGTTTGGAATAGTGACTTGTATTTTTTGACTCTTGTATTAATTATTTTTAATTATTTAATTGCTGAATTAATATCAGTCTATATCAGCTATTTTTTTATGATATACATAATTTTATAATTAATATATTTGAAAGTAAAACAATAACAATTGAACCACTTTTGCTAATTAATCTGATAACTGGCCAAGGCTATCAAAGATTTGTGACGAACATGTTGCTCTGATGACTCATTTGATTGATTAACTTTTATCGATAATTCATTAAACATTTATATGATTAAATATTCTTAGGAATAGTCACTTTCTTCTGGACTACACACAAGTGTGAATAATTGCAGTTGGTTGTTTTAGAGTGTTACGAATTCCACATTATATTTATGAAACAAATATAGTACAAACAGTAAACAAATTATTTTATCAAAATACATTCAATGTACCTTTAAAAATAATTAAGAATAGACGTTTATTTGTCCAATTTTAAAATATCATCAAATATTGCAACATAATTCTAATTTACTATTGCAACACAATTAATACGAATTAAATTGTTTGCAATTTGGCGAAATGTTTATTGGGTTACGTTGAACAATAATTTTTTTAATAAAAATTATTGTTCAATGTAATCTGACTTATTTTGGTAAACAATTCATAGAACATAATTATATATCAGCCCTAATAAGAAACTTATTTTTTACTGTTTTATTTTTTTTTGCAGTAAATAAATTATATTTCTTTACTGCAAAATACATATATTAAAAATGCTTTAGAATATATTGTTTGGTAAATATTTTGAAACTCTATCTTTGTTATCTCATTTTTGTTTTTCCTGCAGGAGAAAATGCAGAAACAAATGGTTAGACGTTTGAATACCAGTGTTTGCTTATTTGGTCAATTAGACGCAATGACTAATTAAACGCGTTTTAATTGCCGCGATGGTTTACGTAGGGTCGCTTCTGTGAAACAGACACTTGCGTTTGACTCATCAGACAAGTGGGTGCCAAAGATCTAATGTAACCTTGACTTTTGTCAGCATGTTGTCGATCAAGTGAAAGTGTCGATGACTACTTCTCAATGACCGTTTTGCAGCCTCGCTGACTTTGAGAATGTTGGCTAATACGTCCAAGCGAATAAGGAAACCTAGAATGGGCTTGTCCTCCTTTTTCAATTTCCTCAGCACAATTTCAGCCCACTTTCCAATAATCTTGATATCGAGGAAGTTGCGTTTTCTTGTTGCTTTGCAGACTAAGCAAGTGGCGATATGAACGACCTCTAGATGGACAAAATTAGCACTTCACCATTTCAACGTGTTGAAGAGAAATGTGCATTTTATGTAAAAACGTTGTTTATAAATAATCTAGAAATGATTTAATTGACTATGTAACTTGTCTTTCATATACCAATCACTCCATTTTTTATATAAGAGAACCCATATTATGCGCAACGAAAAGCTATGTCAACTTGTTTTAGCAACATTGTATATAATTTAGTAACGTGAAAAATAGTTTCATTTCCACACGTCTTTTTTGATAGGCACTTTATACGGACTTATTCTACAGACATCGAAAATGCTTTAAATATCGCTTGATCGCCATAGTTCGCGTTTTTTCGTTACCTGAATTTTCAGTCACTTTTGGCCTGACCACGGAAATCCGATAAATACCATCAGTTTTGAAAAACTTAGGATTATTTCGTCGAAAAACGTTACATCTTACATTTATTCTGGCAACACAGAATGAATTAATAATCCGATCTTCTCTATGCATGTATATGTATGTGCATATGTATCGATACCTGTACACATACGGGTTCAATATATATTTCTATGTATTTCCAAACACTGTTTGTTTACACCTAAAAGAATGACTTTTTTCCTAGGTTTTTCGGTACGATAATTTATAATCGACATACAACATTCATTTTTCAATGTTCATATGATTATATAGGGATTTAAAAGTATTTCTACAGAAATGGCTAAAAAATAATTTCGCTAGTTCGTTGAAGATGGCGTTCTCATTGTTTTAAAACAGCTATTTTCTTAGCCTATTGAAAGGGTGGGAAAAAGACATAAAGTAGATATTTAAAGTTAAATTATTATTTATTTAAGTTGTTTATTATATGCTTTTACAAAATTTTGTTAAATAAATTTACTTCTGGGTATTTGTATATTTATTTTGTGTACGAATTAAGAAACTGTTTTTATTTGGATGCTGAGAAACGTTTTCTTTGTTTCCAGGATGATTCATATTGCATGAAAGGGACAACGCGTGAGGCGTAAGGGATCGAGTCTAAATAGTGGGCTAAGTATATGCAGGTTTCAACAAGCATACCTAGAAGCTGAATCATGTGTTACTAACCGGGAGCGATTTGCTTTTTATTTGCAATTTAACATCTGTAAACAGCAGAATTGTTTATAAAATCATAATTCAGTTACATTACAGATAGAATATCCAGGTTCGTTCTGATAATGAAACTATTTCCATACTTTCACAATAACTGTTCAGATTTAGTAATACTGGTAGTACTCGTTCGTACCATTTTTAAACCTTGTTCAGTGTGCTTGAATTCATTTCAATAAACAGGATTTGCCTTTTAATGATGCAACATCATCAATCAGCACTTGGCTCAGTTCGAATGCCATTCGTAGGGGAGCTTTCACCCTCAAAGTGTGAAAGTAACTGATTGCTTATGCCTGAGTGCTAACTTCAAGCTCGAAATTCGTGCCGTTATCACAATAATGTTGTAATATAATTCAAAGCAATGTTTGAATTGAGATAACGCTTTATCTGGCAAAATTATTTTTAGTAAAATACCGAATTAAGTGTAGGAGTTCCGAATTACAGGAAGACCTCGATTACTGCATTATAAGTACAGAAGTTGAAAGTTAATTATACATTCTCGCTAGTATCCCTACTTAGGTTGTTGAAAATTACTTGCACAAGTGGTGAATATGGAAATAAGCCACTAGAAGTATAATAGACACTAATAGAAGTAAAGTATGTTATTCATACAATGTGTTCATGATTAATTGATGCCCGAAATGGTATCGGTCCGAACAGCTGGCAGTTAAAACAACACTTCCGTGCATAATATCCATTTCAGTAAACAATTTTGTGAAGATAGAGCCCTGAGTTTACAATCAAATTGAATCTAACAGAAAGATGGCGAGCTTGTAAATAAGTTACGCATTGAATTGGGGTTAATGTTCATTGTTGCTATTAGATGATACATTTCTATATATAGCAAAAATGTTTATTTTCAACTGCAAAATATTATTTATTTACCAATTTATATTTTTGAAATGTTACTTATATGCCCAATAAATTTCTGCTTTTACTAAGGTAGTCAAAACAACGACTTAAATTTTAATTCATTAGTACTTATAAAGCAATAATCATAGTTTTATTTAGAATTAATTAATATACTCTATTTCTACATTACTCTTATTTATATTTCCACTTTTATACATCCCATTAAATCATTCTAATTAATAGTTTTTATTTCATCCTAAACCGTTCCAGCTACCTTAACAACCGACCATTCGTCGGACATTAACCCTTTAACGGTGCAGCAAACTCCATCTAAACAATATTGGCAGGGGAAGCTTGCGTTAACACGTCCACCAAACGCAAATTCCACATCCAAGAGACAAACTCCGGATGTCCGACCCTATGCAGCCAGCCACTTGTTAACATTTATCCAGCATCCTCTGCTTTTCCACCGTCGAATTCGGCGGAAAACGGTTTAAACGGCACCGTTTCCACGCTTGCGTCAGGATAGTCATCTTAACTTGCGCTTTCCCACCCGCACTTGACAACAACTGTTCCAACCTCCCACCCCTCGAGGAGCCAACATATGCCGACCCGGCTGCAACACTTTTGTCCGCAATTCCAGTCAGATTGGTGGCAACGAAGAATCCGAGGCACTAATTTCGTGTCTTATTGTACCCTCCCACCTTTGCCCCAGAGTTTTTCCCTTGACAACAGAGTGGATTTGGATCATTGTCTGTTGATAGGGAATAGGGACAAAGAGATATCAAATAGAGACGTATAATCTCTGTGATCAAACTACTGGAACCGATTTGAGGATTAACTGTTTGTTAGATCATCGTAACTGTGGATTGTGGGAAGTAAGAAAACTGGTTCATTGTTTGTGGTGGTTTTGTGTTAATTCTGGATAAATGTGATTATGCAGATGAATAAACAAAGTGAATCAATATCTGTTTAATAGAATATATGCATTGACAACATGAAACATTATTATTGGTATTATTATTATTATCATTATTATGTGTAGCATATTAGATTGCATTTTGAATTCTAAATGTTATCTCGAATGAAAAAGATTAATAAAAGTGGATTAATGGATTAGTATTGGTAATTGTAAATAAATTCTAAATTGGTCCAAGATTACTAATGGTTAGTCTTATCAAAAGCTATAAAAATAGAATGCGGGAACTTGATAAATTTTATTCACTGATTGCAATGCTAAACTTCCGTATGTTTGTACTACACATCCGGTGAAAAAAGACAGTCACTGTCATTATTGGGCAAAGAAGGCACTGATTATTGTGGCTGCACCTTTAAGAATTGCACACTGCCAGATACTGTCTGGGAAAATTACTAGATTGTTGAGAAAAGTGATGCTGCATAAATCTACCATTACTTAATTCAAAGAGTAATATAAATTCTTTTCAGTTTGTATTTACATTTATTAACTTTGAAAACTTTTGTCTGATAATTTATTACCAAGGAAACATTTTTTGTCATGATACATTTCCAATCCCTTTAAATTCCATTCCCAATAACATTTTTAAGTAACTGTGGCAAAGACAAATGAAGTTGGTTAAAAAAATGAAGGTGTAGTTACTCTTTCAGCTGTTTTTGCATCTCAGTGACAGTTATTTAAAAAAAGTCCCCAGTTATTAGAAATTATTAGGGTATTTTAACATGGGTAAGGAATACAAATTGTTGTATATTAGCCTAGGTTCCACATTTATTAATTTTTCTTAAATGATAATTTAAATTTTTATAAAAATACTGCAGCAATTTATTTTAATAATGTGGAACATGTCTGCATACTGCTTATTCTCTGAAAGTACTGCTTTTTTAATTTATAATACAAGTTAGTCACAACAGTTTGTACTCAAAATCTAAATTCTTTTCAGTAAAATTTATGAGGATAGCTTATGTTCAATACTGATTTCTAAAGGTTACTATTCCTTGTATTAAGGCTTAAGTAACGTGTAGACTACAAAAAACTTTTACATTGCAAAAGTCCAGTAATGTTTACTTTTACTATTGGATTATTAAAACTGCTTGACCAATCACCATACATCTATTTTTTGACATTAACAGAACTTTAATCAACAACCCAAACCTGAATGAATCCCCATATCCGTTGTTTTCTCTAACCACATTTTACTCCAGTAAAATTAACCCAATTCTCTTATCCTCCCACAACCTCCCAACCACACTACAAAGACAAGTGTCTCATTTTGAAACACTTTGATATAGTAGACACGAAAAGTGTCTCAAAACAAAACAGCTTTACCCAGAAGAAACACCAAAGATGTTTCAATGTCTCAAAATGAAACACCAATGAGACACCTTCTTTTCTAGTGCTATTTTGAAATATGAGGATTTTGTTAAATTTTCTGAAATGTTTGAAATTTTGTTGATACAAAATTTGAAGTAATGACAATGTCTTAGAATTTTAAGAATTAAACCCAATTTTGCCTTTTAATTTGAGATTTTGAAACAAATGAACTTGGAAATTTCATTAAATTGCAACTGAAGTTAAATTAAATGTTATTAAATTGAATTGAATTGTATTAAATTGAATTGAAAAGTTACCAGAATTCGAAACTTGTTCGATGTAACGAGAGAAGATGTAAATAAAAACTGAAGAAAGTAGTGTTTAATTTTGACAAAATGCAAATATCCTCGAAAATTTAAATAAACCAAAAACCACGAGAATAACTCTCAAACACTTTCTACCTAAACAAACTTTATTCGAAACTCAGAAAATCACAGTTCGAACTTTTTCGACACTTTTCCGACACTTCCACTTCTAATCCAAAATGCACACTTCAGAACACATTTTTAAACCATCGCAACTTTTTTTTCTATTGTAAAACTTTTTTTAATTTTAAACCACGGCATTTACCGATTTACACTTCGAGTTAAAAAATGAAAAAAATGTGTTTTCGAAAAATCTCCTCCAAGCTCGGAGATTCGCGGTGCACGACTGCATCTGGCGTACTGCACCGCGCGGAAGTTTGCATGCAGACTATTCCGCGCATTCACGTGACTGCGCGAAAGTGGGGGCGACCAATAGTTTTCGCACGGGTTCATTCAACGGCCGCGAATGTGCATATAGCGAAAACTGCAACAAGTAGTTCGAGCGAACTTCGGTCAGCCGTAAATTCGCAAGGCCTCGACAGTAGTATAAGCGGCGATTTCGCGTTCGCCATTCATTCGGTGATTTACATTTTTCCTCGAATTTTTCATTTTTGACTGCATTTTTCATTAATTAATTTTAGCTAAATTGTGAAATTAAAGTTCAAATTATAAACTGCGAGGAAAAATTAAAAAATTGCAAGAGGCAATTTAAAAACTGCAAGTTTTAAAGTGCATCTTGCACTTTCAATGTAGAATTGTAATTTAAAAATCAATTTGCAAGTTGAAAATGCAATTTGCAATTAAAAAAATGCAATTTGCAATATGCAAGTGCAATATGCAATTGAAAAATACAATTTGCAATTTGCAACTGCAATATGCAATTTGCAATTTGCAACTGCAATGTGCAATTGAAAAATGCAATTTGCAGTTTGCAACTGCAATGCGCAATTTCATTTTTAATTGCAACGTGCAATTTTCATTCTTCTATTTCAATTAATACTTCAATTTTAATTTTATAATCTTTTACATTTTCTCCATTCAAATTAAATAACTCATTACAAATTACATAACATAATTTCTCAGAAAAGTACAATTTATATTTGAAGTTTTAACTTAACGTTTCAGCTTGGACGAATTTTGGGAAATGGGTCGTCCGATTCGGGTCGTTCCGGTGACTAATCAAAATGTTGCACAAAGCGACTTACCTTGGCAAAAAAGGGTGACATCCGTGAGACTCTCGCTTTTGAAAAGATTGGAGAAGGCGGTGGCCAAGTTGCTGCCGAAACTGTTCCACTTGAGGCAGAACTGTTGTTGATTAGAGTCCATAATGTCACCCTTTTGCCCGACCCCGTGACCTTCGCCACCCCTCTCGCTCTCGCCCTCCAGGTCGGACTTGTCCAGTGTATTACTCCCGTGTCCAACTGCTCCTCCAGCTACCAACAAAAATTCTTCATTTTTCAAAAAACCAATTTATTCATTTTTTACAAATCAGCATTTTGGCGAAAATCCCCCTTAACCTAAAAATGTTTCTCATAACATATGTCGAATTTTTTATTTTTGCGAAAATTTTCTAACCTCAAAATCTTATAAAGTACAGTAGAAGTAAATAAATACTTTAATGAAGTAACTAAGAGGAATGAAATAGAATTTTTTTCTAAGCATCTTTTTCGTCGTTTCGCCGTGGAAAAAGACATTTCCTGTGCGACATTTCACGGGAACTTGGACGGCGTAACTCGAGCTCGATTTCGAAAGGCAAACATTGCGCGTTTCTCTCCGAAAAGTCCGACGCGTACCACGAAAAAGAGGCCTTCCAGTTAATGTATGTGGAATCATTTAACGCGCACCGCCTAATACCTTTCTAACACCCTGAAACGGCCTGACCTCGAATCCGGAGTTTCGGCATTGTGCTCGTTTATGAACACTTTTCTAAGTGATTGCACTTTTCGTCGAAATTTCGTTTCGTCACCGGGGACGGTTTCTAAAAGAGACTGCGTGTTGCCGGGGACTATTTATGCAGCGGAAAACGAGCATTTCAAAATGTCGATGCTTTTTTCGGGTTTGATTGGTAAACACGAGTTATTCAATAAGCATTGATGGACATTTTCAAATAAAAATATATCGTTTTTTGTCAAATTTGCAAGTTTTGATATCTTTGTCTTAGAAAGTTTGACGAGATTTTTTTAATGAAAACCTCCATTTTGACGATATTCGAATGCAAAAGTTTTCATTTGAATGTTTGAGCAAATTAGCAAAAGTTTTTTGCAAGTTTTGAAAATCATCTTTTCAATGAATTCAAGCAAGAGCCAATCAGCGAGTCGAAAATAGCGTTGCTATAATTCCCACGTGGTGCGTTCAGTGACTTTTCTCGAAAAACAAAAACTTGGATTCACCTGAACGGTCATTTATCGCGAAACAACGGTTATTATGATTGAGCCTCGTGAATCGCGGTATTAATATGCCAAAACAAAGATAACGAATTTCCTCATTAAATACGCTGCGCCTCGATGCCATTAATGGTTCGCCGCGGAAAACGCCGATAATGTATCGCCAAAATTAATTTATGCACCTGAAATTCGCATATATTCCAACCGATGATTTCCCCGCTTTTTTTGTCTGAAATGAAAAAGCTAAGTTAACTACTCGTTGCAATTAAGCATCGCTTTTTTCGATCCATCTTGCAATCCGAAACTCAACAATCTAACCCATTTTTTTGACTAAAAACTTATTGAGAAACGTTAGGTAAAGTTTTTTTCTTATATTACATGCTTTTTGCTTGCACTTAATCTAGACTGAGCTTTTTGAACTGGAAAGCAAGAAGTAGCGAAAATTGGAAACATTTGGAAACGTTCGGAAGCCACTGCGAATGGCTTGGGGGAAGATCGCCTATCGCTGCGTCGTTTGGGAAAATACAGCAGATTAGGTGGATGTTGAAACCTGTCCATTGTTTACCGAAAAATTGACCTTTTTGTCATTAATTGTTCGCGTCGATAAGGCGACTGCCGAAACCGTGAAATAGCAATAATTCACATTTAATTGCAGCGCGATTTAATTGGTTCGAATTTTAAACGTCGGCACCGTTTTTGCGACGATTCATCATCGATTATATACATCGATTATATTTCCGACTAAGTCTCTTTCAATCGACATTCGCGATGCACCGTTTTCCGACTACAGTCGACATTGCGCTTTTTCGAGGGTAACTGCATTTTTTTCATTTTGAAGTGGGAAGATAATGAAAACTTAAGCTGAAACGTTCCACCAATTTTTCGCCGAAACAAGTGCATTTTTGGTCATCACTAAAAACCGTGCCTGATTGCAGTATGCACCAAAATCAAAATGATCAAAATGTTAAAAAATTCGAAATAGGAAAGAAGAAATCGGGTATCGAAATCGACCCAAATGTTTCGCAATCTTCCACAATGCAGTCATGACTGAAAACCTTCATCAATTGCAAAATGCACCGAAACCTTCTATCCCCCAAATCCAAAAAAAACTCGACATACCCCCCAAAAATCCAAAAACAACAAAACTTTATCAATTTATCCTTCATATCAAACTCAACTCAAATCTTTCCCATCATCCCAACCTAAAGTCGTGACTGAAAATTTTCATCAACTGCAAAATGCATCAAAACCTTCAGTCCTCCAAATCCCAAAATCCTCGAAATACCTCCAAAAACCCCCTAGCCCACCCCCGCCCACCAAAAAAAAAAACAAAAAAAAACCCCAAAACCCCCAAAAAGCTTCCCCAACTGCAAAATCATCCAGAACCCCTTACCCTAACTCGAAACCATTTGAAAAACATCCTCCTCCAAAATTTCGCAAACGCTCACCCCTTTCGCGATGATCCTCGGGAATGCCCTTCCTCCAGGTCACTCCTCAAAAGCACTAGCCTCCAAAACGATCACCTGCCGAAAAACTACGAGATCCGCGTCAGCATGACGAGCGCGAAAAAGCGCGATCGGCGCGGGTTTTGTGTTATTGTCCAAAATGTCACTAGGCTACGGCCAATCGGCGGAGCGCGGTGCGACACGTGCCGAAATCTGGCGTCGATTGACAGCTCATAGAGCGGCGAGCCGCACGAAAACTAGTCAAATTGTAGAGAACGCTCGCGCGAGCGAGAGAGCGCCGCGGAGCGAGTGAGAGGGCGAGAGGGGGCGCGCGAGAGAGACGGAGCGACGGCCCGGTAGAGAGAGAGGGAGGGCGGAATGCGTATATGGGTCATCGATGTCGATGCAAATGCCGCCGGGGGGAGGGGGCCGGATCGCGGGAGGGGGTGGAGGCGAGGGAGGGGGGAGACGCGCGCGGATTAGCAGCATGGTTCCTTATCCCCTC
>JABFPB010002981.1:0-18383 GCA_022817645.1 Ceratoteleas bidentatus | reverse complement strand
AAAACAAACAAATGATAAGCCCCATCACCACGTTTCTCAAATTCTGGTACAAAATTATGTTCTCCCTCGAAATAAGAGAATAATCTCTGTGAAGACGGTCTGATCTTCCTTGACTCTTTCAACAAGGGATCGGGGGGAGGAGGGGGGGTCGAAAAAATCCTGATCGTAAACTCTGCGACGATAATAGTGACACAAAGTTGACTGCCGTTGCACCGAAATCGCATTGCCGTGTCATATAAGGCTTAGCAGAAAATTGGAATGTCTTACTGTAATCCGTGTCCAAACGAGCCGACCTTCTGCAGCTCAGTCCAAGTCACGATAACGTGACTGCCATTTTTGCGAAATTCGCGAAAAATATTTCGAAAATGCGACATTAGTGTATGCGTCGTTATTTATTCGCGTTACAGTTACGCAAAAATGCTGGCCAAGTGAAAAGCGCGCGATCGTGACCAGTTCCCATTGTGCCGATTTCGACACGGCACTTGCCATTGAACGCCAATATCGTTAACTCGGCGACCATATTTAGTAACCACGTACACGGCGAAAAACGTAGCTGGGGAAATCGTCAACTTGATCTATGATGTCGGGGATATTGGGCACCACGAAACGATTTTTATCTGCTACGACGAGCGCCAGGAATCCTTTTTATCTGCTGGCATTCCAAGCTGCCAGTTTTGTTCCGAGATTTCGGTGCCGTCGAGATAAGAGCCGAGCAAAGAAGGGAGTTCACGTCGGGGCTGCGAGTGTCGTGAATTTCGCGATAATCGTGAAATTGCACGATTAATGTTTAGCAGTGCGTTACGAGGATGGTTCTGTCTCGCTGAAAAAAATAATATGTTGCCCCAAAATTAAAATTTTATGAACCAATAGATTTTGCCAATTGTTTGAACGTATTCGCCCAAATAAAAATGGACATATTTGGTACATATATGGCACATATATCCATGCATGTGGCATATACTCAGCATGTATGCCCACGAATGTGAAATATAAGCAGCACAAACATATCCGGCATGGATGGCCAGAATTTAGTTGCAATATGTGTGCCATACATGGTCCATATATAATTTTGTTTCTAGGTAAATGTATGAAACAATGTATGTTTCATACACTTCCTAGCTTCATAATTTCTCACATAATTTCATGATAAAATCGGACCATGCAGTTTGCAATCTGAAGACTGTAGACGTATTAAAAAAACATGGGTTTGATATAATCGCGTATATAGTTGGCGTAAACCGAGTAGATAAAACGATTTTTACAATTTCGCAAAAAATTCTAACTACTTTTGTAATGAGAATTCAGTATTTGGCGAATGTCTGTTTGATTTTAGCGACTGTAAACTTCATAAAATTCTATTTTTGAAAATCGATTATTTGAAAATGTTTGACAAACCCATCCCTTTATCTACGGTTGGAGCGATTCGCGAAAAAAGGTTTCGCAAAAAGTGTCGGATATCGACGAATTTACGACAGAGGCTCGTGTTTCGGCGTCGTAAATTTCGTCGAATTCCGTAATTAGTGCTGTCGTTTCGAGTGCAATAATTATAAATGAGCGGAGATCGTCTTCGGAATCGGCAGTGAGATTAATTGTACAAGCGGTCATTAATCATCGCTGATTTGCGAGCACTTTTCGCAAAGATAATTATGTAAAAATGCTCTTATTTATATGTTGCCTTTCGCGCGACATCGCCTGATTATGATAAATGGGAAGTGAGACTGATGAATCACGAGTATTTAGTGTTTCACGACTGGCTATCGTGAGTGTCTCGATTTTAATTGATTCGTACAAAAGTCCGAGAGACTGAATGGATTGATGAAAATTATCGCGGACTTCGATTGTCCGATTTGACTACGCTCTGCAAATGTGACCATCATTCTCATGATGATAGATCGATGTTCGGAATTTAATATTCAAGTACGTTTTATTTGTTGAGCAGTCGAGTGACGTGTATTGCGTTATATTTCAACGTATTTTCGCCGATGGGACCCGTTTTTCCGGCAAGCCTTATTAATCGGTATTCATCAAAGTCGGGCTCGAAAGCCGCAAGGAAAGAATTTATTAATGCGATAGCCGGTTAATCGCTGGTCGAATACATTATACGGTCGCATGATTAAACGCTTATTTGCCTTGGAAAACGTCGATTCTTGGGATCAAGGAACAAATTATTGGTCAGTATATTCGCGCAGCATGTTGTGTTAACAAATGTGTAATACGAGGTATTTTGTGTTACAAGTGTTTAATGACTTAATTCCAATCAATTTGCAGTTTGTATTTATGAAGGCGTGTTATTTGCTTAGTTTGTTTTCGTTAATTCGAGCTTTATAGAACACATGATTCCTGAAAACGATTTACGGTTTGATTTGTTGATTTTAAGATTGATATATTATAAAAATCTGTAGATCTTTTATTATATGATTTTTTTAAACCATCTAAATTAACATTGCCTATAAGTTCAAAATGATATTTACTCTTTGAATTGTACCTTTCATGATTAAAAAATTATACTTTATAACTTTTAAAGAGAACTATGAATTTACAGTTTTTTACAGTGTAGCTCAAAGTGTAGCTGTTTTTCAAAGTGTAGCTTCCGTAACTTTGTAATTTCAAATCACGCACAAATTTGCTTAACAATGTTTATGATCAGAATGGTTTATAATTAGCTTTATTAACAATAATCTCAAATTTAATAATTCAAATGACGATCACGATTCAGAGTATTAGAAATGCGATTCGCTTTTTCATTTTATGATTCAATTCAATAATTCAATTTTACTGAATCAACTCCAAAATCCAATCCTCTTAAATGCATTCCATTCATTCAATTTAAAATACCGTGAACAATTGATATTATGTAATATTTTGCACGACAAATGCTAAATGGTTTAATCCGATTGAATGTGCAATTCGTATTCAACATGGCAATATATCAAGACGCTATTATTAAGGCGATTCGTGGGGAACAGTGAGGAAAGGAAATTTCGGCTCGTTTTCAAGTCGTCGTACTCGCTGTTTTCCCCTATTTAACATCTACTCGTTGTGTAAATAAAAGCCCCCTTAAAAAGTCGGAAAAAGCTCACGTAACGAATAAAACAAAGCGCCACCCCGCGCTATCGCCGTGACAGTACTAAACCACGAGTTTATTGCCGCGCATTTCCATACAAATTACATTTTCCTTGCTACGCTGTCATTTAACGCATAATAACAAAAGAAGCAACAATGAATAATTTTGCGCCGTAGTCGTTCCTAATTAAGGGGATCATTCGGCGCAAAGCAGGCGCCAGCGATGGCTTCATTCCATTATCAAGACGTTCCCTCGCTCTGCATAACGATTTTTACTCGAACAATTGTTATTCGAATTCATTTATTCTTATCGGATCGCCATTAACCGGATTGCATTTTTGTCTGTTTCAGGTACGTGGAGAAAACGATAGCTTTGGTTTTTTAAACAATGCCGCTAATCGTGACCGAATCGTGAGTAAAATCGACGCACTTATTTCTTAATGGCGAACGGGTAATTTCGCGCACGATTTTACGTCACCGGAGAACGCGAGTTTTCGTGGTTTGACGTAATGAATTCGATAGTCCGAGCGAAGGGCGACATTTGCGTAAATATGAATGCCATTTGTCGTGAAATTTACATAAGTGTTATATAATCTCACGTGTGATCGTATATTAACTACGAATATTTTATGTATGTGTTTTCGTAATTTTGATACAAGCGCATGAGACTGGGAAGCGAAGTTTGCTTTGGATAAAATGTTGGAAACTTGATTTTATTCGAGGGAGATTATCTTAAGTGTAGTCGGTTTCATTTTGAATGCGAGTTGCTGGATTCTGATCATAGCTACGATTTAAATCTATTTAAAGTTGGACAAATATCATAGTGGATTAAATTAGTTGAAATTAAAGATTTTTTCTTTAGACTTATGCAAAGTCATACAATTCACGATCTCGATCGTGATTCACTACTTTCAACTGGTGAAATGTTTACCTTTTTGGTTTAACGATTAAAAGCAAACCAACAACTTTTATCACTTAATTTACGATTACGTTTGTTTAGTTTACAATTTATCCAACGATTACTAAAAAAATACAATGATAACTTTCATGATTTAATCGTTTAACAAATAATCGTGGCGAAATTGATGGTCTTTCAGTGGAATACACTGGATTCTCATTGCAGATACGATTGAAAATCGTAATTGCAGTTAGATAAATGAAATTAAAAAAATATTATTTGGGGAAATTGTTTTTTTGGTTACAGAGTTTTTTGGGGAGTGTTTTGGAGAGTGAGTATTTTTGGAACGGAATTATTTGGGGTATCAAAATTTTTATGGAAGTTTTTTGAGGGGATATTACTTACCCTAACCTCAAATCCTAAAAATTTACCAAAAATGTTCTTGTTTCCAAATACAGACGACCCACAGTGCAAATGCATGTTGCACTATCTCTCAAGACCAAACATCTTATCTCAGAAGTCCCTGAATTTCAAACTCGGCCCGGGTAAACACCTCGGCGGTTATGATCGTGATAGTGTCGCGGCGACGAACTGTCGCAGCAGAGAAAATAAAAGGCGCCCTCCAGCAGATAAACTCGTGCGGATTAAGGTGCGCCGCGTATCGGTGCATTCGGCCATTCGTATCTTTTAATTAACCCGCGTTTACCGGGGATCCCGGGCATCCATTGGCTACCGGCTCGAACCGGTCACGACGGCCAAGACGCGCGCCGCCGTCCATAAATTAGAGAAGCAATCTTGCTTTTTATTTGCGGCGCTCGTGACATTTGCCCGAGGAATTATGCGCTCTACGTGTACGCGGGGATATTCGCTCGTTACGCCCCGGGCGAGCGTCCGCCCCCGAACGACGTATCTCGCATATGCATGCCTATATAAACCGCGATTATACACATTAACTTGCTACATTTATCCGCATCCCGTAGCGCTCTACTTTTATTTAACATTAATCCGGCGTACGTGCGCCCGAAGTTCGACATCTTTGCGCCGGCGATATCGTTAGCGTTAATTAGCGCAGTTCCGCGCTACACTGTGCGCCGCTATTCTTTTGGCTGCGGTACACGTGGAGGAAGAGAAACGGTCGTTAAAATTTGCGGCTTAGCCGCGCGATTTTACCGACGGAGAGGCGGAACAATGTGACGATCTGGGGTCAGGATCCGGATCGTGAGATGCGTGAGATCGTAAAATGAATAAAGAATGTAGATTTTTCCAGGAAATAATAATATATGGCCCACATAGGCCAACGCTGTTACAAATCTCAGGACTGACGTTTTTAGGAGTGAAGTGTGAAATATTTCGGTGTCAAATATTTCAGAGAATTGGACAAAACAACTCGTTTTTGGAGTGAATATTTAAAGGTTAGAAATCTTTTTACTAAAAGTAAGGTTTATTTTTTCTTCATATGTATAGAAATATCGTCGTACGTTTTTTCTCATCAAGTGTGATGATTTATGACAAGTGAAAATTAAGAACCAAGATATTTCAATTATTAGAAAACTCAAGGGATTTCACACTTTCTTCAGAGTGAATAACTTCGGTGTGGCTTTTTCTGGACACAAATTTGGAGTGAAAATTTCACACTACAACACTTTTTTAATACCTAATTTTTAATAGTGAACATATATGCAGGCGTATACATTTTTATCTAGGTTGTGTTGGGAATCGTAAATTTGAGGAGAAGGATTGTCAGATGTTGATGGGTGTAACGTTAAAAGAGGGGTTGCACATTATCCGTATTAATCGTAATAAATAATTAAATAAGTAGTCATGTTAGACATTTTGTTCATTGCATAGTATCCTAGAAGAGTGACATGTGAATTAACAGATCAGTCAACTACCAATCAAGTATAACACCTTTGAGGGCAAAAAAATAGATGAAAATATAAATCTAGATTTGGTCTGGATCAGAATAGCCAGACTATATCCGTACTGTATCCAGATTACAGCCAGATTCTTTTCAGTCTGGCAACAGTCTGGGCATGAAAGTGTCATTCACGAAACTGATTATTCAAATAATACTAATAATAATGTAAATAAATTCACTTGTCTTTAAGATATTTAATTCTGATATTTAATTCTGGTAGATAAATATGATATTTAATTGGAAGATAAATCCTAATGTAAATAACATTCGCGTATTTTATCGTCTGGATCGTGATTTATACGATTTCAATGCAGAAGTACTCTACAGAATAGGATAGATGATGAATGAAATGATGATCGCAATTAGAAGAGTTGAATTTTGAAGTTTGCTTTAACGTTTAAAAAGGACGTTGATCAGATGAATCGCAAGTAGAATATTTTAAATCGTATATTTTGATTCATTTTCTGGAGTAAATTTTCAATTATTGTGAAGGTATAATTAGCAATTAAGTTAGTTGCTTTGCGAATAATTAAGATATCGTAAAATTGATCGAATATTTTGCATGCCACATTTCATATTGTAATTTTATTTCATTCAACTCATATACAGAGAGAAATCCAATACTATTATGACATGGAAGATTTTGGTTAGACACCTTTTTATTGGTAATATAGGAAATTATGTTTTGTTTACATGAAAATGTGTTGCCATAACATTAATTCATGTAAATCTAGCGTGAATTTCATGTTAGCACAATATTTACATGGTTTTCATGTTAATACTACATAGTGTATAGACTAATTGAAACTATCGAAAAGAAAATAAACTATTCAATTCATAAAACGTTGGGAAGAAATATTTGCGCATTCTATAAATAAAAAAGTCACAAATTAGACCATACGATCATTGTCGAACGACATGAGATATTCTCAACTCTTTCTTAACTTGGAATGCAATGCTATAACTTAACTTTCCTTTTATCGCTGTAAAATACTAACGAAATAAATTTGAGATTTTACTGAAAAAACCGCATTTTAAATTCCACGTGTTCCAATCTCGTTGTCACTCTAAATCACCACTCCAAAATAGCAACTTTCACGGTCGTAAATATAACATTACCATTAAACAGTCGCTCATCGTTCCGTAAACAGTTTCAGGCAATCTGGAAATAATTTAATTTCAAAATGACCATATATCGAGTGCGCACTGTAAATACACACGCTGAATGTACGCGTATAATTTATTTGTATCCGTTAATCAACGTACGTCGAAGACGTAATTATAATAATTCCGGCACAAAATCCATTAACTTATTAACCAAAGTAGGTAGTCTATTTTGAGTACCATCATCTCAAATTATACACTGCAAAATTTCCTGCAAGAGCGACTAGTGCAATTTACTTTGTTCAACTCATGCGATCGCTGAAAGGTCGCACATTGTACCATTTATATTCATAATCGTGTTATCTAAATAACATAATTTACGGTTTAGACGGCGTACTCCAAATTACTCCACTGTCGGCTAGATTGTGTAACATGAAATACAAACTGGACTCATTTTAATATTTAGACTGCACTTATTTGAAGTACAAGTAGCGAAACGAAAAACATACCTCACTCGAAAATTCATCCGAATGCTTTATATCGACTGCGACGTTCGAAATAACAAAAGCCACGGTGTATTAACTCGAAAAATGACGTTTCGAATTTACTAGCATTCCTCGCGTTTCGGAGAATTGTCAATTGCGCTAACTGGAAATCATTACAACTAAAAGGCCGCCGTTTCCGAATTTAACAGATGGATATAAATACGAGTAAAATACGATACTGAAAGCACCGCTGTATTCCAGCGGAATAAAGCGAAGAATGCGAGTAACATTGTTTCGCGGCAGAGCCACCGCATAAATATATAATAAAGGGATAAAAATAGTCGGCGCCGATATAGTCGCACGAATGAAAATATAGAAAACGAGTTGTGAATCGTTTGCCGAGGGAAGGCTTGATTCGTGCCACTTTCTTCGATTTGGTTATAATCACGGGAGAAATTGATGTTCCGTCATTTCGATACGCTGGACGAAACACAAAGCGGCATAAATCTGTATGTGTATAAACACAGTAACGATCATCCACGACTTTATGTCACAGTTATGTAAATGTCGTTGTCAAATCACGAGTCGTATTTATGCAAATCGCATGCAAATGTTGGCGCTCGTGTGAGTTATCCGATTCATTATGTCAAATTAAGGAAAACTGTTTGCACGAAGGTGCTCGTAAAAGTTATCGATTTGAAAAATAATAGTTCCTTCGTGCAAAGGAAGACTTTTTCGACACCATTCCTCAATCGAATTATGGAATACTCTTTGTGGTGTGGTTTATGATATGTAGATTCTAATTTATGTGCAATATTTGAGGATTCTAATCTCAAATATTGATTTTTGTATAATATTTGAGATAATCGTTTTTAAATGGGGCTATGATTCCAATTTCTTAGTTTATTCGAATCTGTTTGTAATGAATTTTATTAATACGTATTCTCATTTTTTTAGCATAAATGCATACATTTTTACATACATACATTATTTTATGTATAAGAGAATAATCTTGTGCATAATATATGCACAAATTATACATATATACACCGTTTGTATTAATAATATGTTTTCCATTATTTCATAAGTGAACGACTTAATAATTTTTATTTATTTTAGTTATTTCTTTGAAACGACTTCGATTTAAATCGATATCTAGCGGCTAAACGCAGTCTGATTTTAAACGACATTATCCGAGTAAAGTAAACAACGACTTTCGAAACAAGCGTGTCACAAGTCGGCTTCTAATATCGAACATAAATCGCTGAACATTGTGCGTCGGTCGGTAAATTTCGCGCAAAAAAAGCCGACGAAGAAGATGAATTATTACAAGGGCATAAATAAGGATGATAAACGCGTTTCAGTCGGCATTATGTCCGGGCGCGTCGTATCGAGTGTTCGTCGGAAGAATGTATAAATCGGTGCATAAAATACAAGTGAAATATCAAATGTCCGACGTGGCTGTCTTCTAATATGGCGCGCAAAACGGCAATTCCGTCGCTTATCGCGCGCATATCTTGCGTATAAATTACCCACGCGAACAAAAATTATTGCCGCCACCGCTGCGCCGCATAATATCCTCGCGATAGAGTTATACCGGTCGTCGCATCACCAGATCAAGGTCGAGATATAATCGCGCCGGGGCTACCTTTCTTTCGGGACGCCGGCTGTGGAAATACGATCACTTGCTCCCACCCGAGCCGTTTCGTAACGTTTTTATTAGCGTCGTAAAAATCAAATCGACCGACCCGGGCCCCGAATTATAATACCCGCCGCGCGATTATGACGCTTTTAACCTATCTTTATTCGCGGCTAATTTGTTCGACCGAATTGTCCATTAGTTTACGACCGGCAGATTTGACGTTCTTACGATTCCTTTACGATTAAGGGATTCCGTCACAATTCCGAGTATTCTTACTGGTAAGCCGACTTTACGATTTGATGTGATTCTTGGGATTCAATTATGATTTAGGAATTACTTTGAGAATATTTATGGTTTAATATGGTAGCTAATCTTGAGACTTGTTTACGATTGTAGTTTGGATGTAGAATATATTAGTATTACGATTAACTTTTTCCGATTGGATTGTTTCGCATGAATTCAATCGTAATCTTGGATCAGTCCGTAGGTTTGGAGGTAGACGTTCTGTTTTGGATTCTCGGGATTTTATTTGAGATTTGTTAACGATTGTCTTTTTCGTTCAGTTAGTTTTTTTATTTCGGATTTGGAAGCATTTATATTTACTTTAGGGATTTCAATAATTCGATTAGTTATGATAATTATACGATAAATAACATAACTAATTATTACTTTAAAACCTTTTAGAATCAGTAACCTTTTTAACTATCGTCTTAATCTGGACCAAAGTTTGTGCTAAAATAAGAACACATTAAATTATATGAATTTCCATAAAATGATAATGTAATAAGAGTCACTTTCGGAATATATATCGTATCTCAAGATGTCAAAGCAGAATCTTGTTACGGTATTAATTAGGACGCTGCTTTTATCGGCAGAAACATATTTTTGCTTGTCAAATAATAAGGGATACAAAGATAGGATTTTTATTTATGGATCCAATAACATAATGTGAAAAGGCAGCAACCGCGTCACGGGTTTATTGCATTTTTAATCTATTCGCTATATTGGGTTACCAGTTGTAACAACCAAATCCCCGAATGCAATTCAATATGAATTAAACTTTCGGGCGATATTAATTAAACGTACTCGAATCTTCAAAATCAGTTTAAGAGCAATCGGATTATAAATGAAACGTGGAAATAAATACTAATTCCATTTTAACTTTGTCCGCGTGCAAATAAACACTAATTCCGTGTATATTTCCAGGCGGGTAAAGTTGGAATGGCTTTCCAATTAAAAAACATCGAAAAATACTTTTAGCTATTCACCTGAATATGTGTTCATTCTACTGCCCTTGAAACCAAACATGACTCGATGTGCATTTTAGGGGATTTCGAGATCAACATTTTCCAATTTCACTTTAACTGCTTTTGGGTCGAATTTTTTACTTGACTGTAATGGGATGAATAAAATGTTATGTCTAATTGCTCTCCAAAAGATAATACAACGTTTTTTTGTCACTTAGATGTACTGAATAAATTATTACCCCGTAATTCAATATTTCTTTTATTGTAAAATTAAATCAAGATGCGTATTTTTTAACCATGACACATTTTGCAAGATTTGCTGCAGAAAATAATCTATTAAACTGAAATTACGACAAGCAATTCGTAATCAGTCATCTAAGCTACAGCACCATATGTGCATAACTATCAACGGAGTGAATAAAGCTCTCATAAACTGTTGAAGCCGCGCGTACAAATCTGCTTGAACCTGACGGATCCCGATAAAATTCACGGGACCCCGCTTCCAGTTAATTGAGACAAAACTTGCAAATAAATCGCACGTTCGCTCGCCAGTCGCATTTCGTCTTAAACGTCGCATCGCGCGATATTAAACTTCCAACCGTAAGTCAATGCTAATATCCCAACAAGTGAATATCCTTGTAAATATGCGTGCCGTTTGTTTAGCGTGTTATTATTGAAACGCTGTCGTCCAGGAATAAACATAATTCTTCGATTTATGAGCGGCGCGACCCGCGAAATTGGCAATAACGCGGAAAAACACGGGAGGCAAATTGATTTTGTATTTCCGAGCCGAATAAATAATTGCACGGACGTTTGTTTGCACGATCGGACAAATATCAATTATATAAATCCATTTGACGGGCGCGCGAAAACCCCGCCTCGATGGCAACGCAAACAGCCGGCCGACTTTAAGATCGGATATTAAACATCTATTTTTCCCGATCGCCGATAACTTCGGAGCCAGCCGAGAGTGTTTGCGTTGCTATAAAACTTCGCGGCGTTTTGCATAACCGCGCAAAAATCTCTTTATCCGAATAGAGGGCGCGCGAGTGCGCCACGGGAAAATGACGTGTGTTAAGCTAATAGCTCGCGCGAAATAAAAGACGAGACAGGCGGAAAAGGAGTTTTTGTTGAATGCGATCGCCGAATTATTCGGGAACGTTCGTTTTTGCGCGGAGAAATTATGTTGTCGGAAACGGAAATTATGTACGGAAATTTGACGTTTTAAGAATGTAAGAAAAGACGAAGAAAAGACGATATTAATTTTCAAAGCATTTTATAGGTTAGGAATATAGGGATAAAGGAATTTTAGAATGTATGGGACAGAATATATTCCTTTTTTGTTTCGGTGGAAAAAGTAGTTTGAATTCGGAGATATTGAATAAATAAGGGTCAATTAAACCTTCAGTTTTTTTGCTGAGAATACAACATGAGAAGTCGAGGTTACATCAAACGCTTTGATACATTTTTCGAAGTAAAATTTAATTAACTGTATAAATTGTTAGACGATATGATTTAATATAATATTTGGGAAACGAATAAATTAATTTGGCGCAAAAAACATACCCACAAAAGGTTCATTTCGTCATAAACGAACTTTTTCATAAAAATTTAAAAAAATTCATTGCACGATGAATGTTGCTTGAGCAGTTCGTTACTTTCGAAACGATTTCTCATGTTTTTGCGACAGTTAGTATAATGGAAAATAAATGAATTCATTTTCGAACCCACACAGCTCTTTACACGGAGAAAAGATGCTAAAAAAACCTGAATGGCCGAAAAGAGGTAATGCAATTTGTAGGCGAATTTATTTGTGCATTTTGTATAAAGCGAGCCTTCCTGATATTGCAATTACACGGTAGATCAACCATTGCGTACACAGCTCGTGTAACTCAGATGGAAAATGTTTATTTAGATTTACATTTAGATGCACCGTATCTGTCTTATCGAAGTATTCTGCAAATTTTTATCAGAGATTAACTTTCAAAATGCACTTTGTGCTACATTTGCAACAAAATTTTCAAATTTAATTAGGTTGCAGTAACGATCTATCTACCGACTCTCTGTAGGCGTAGACCAATTTTGCGGAAAGTTACAAAAGTATATCTAAAAGTTAACATTTTAAAAGAAACAAGCAATCACTTCAATTTCGAAAATTTTCAAAAAACCTATTTTTTCGAGTTTTAATCAAAAACTCATGACCCCTTAGAATGAGACCTTCTTCGATCAAGTTTTGATCATTTTCATTGTAGACGCGATTTCATCGAAATTGAATGAAATCGTGATATGATCACGATCAGTTTACGATCACATATGATCTAAACTGCGGTAAAAGCGATTTTCGATTAAAAATCTGTCCGATATTTTAACTCAAGCCCCCGCTTGAGTTAAAAAACTCAGCTCTCCTTCCAATCTTTAGCCAAAGAATTCCGCGTCGATAGTGATTGCTCGATCTACTGCATAAGTTAATAAACGCGAGCGCAGGAATCTCCTCCTCGCGCGAGGGAGGAGGATGGGAGGCCCGTCGGATTCCACTGGGGGCCCCCTTCCCCCGTCCTCCCACTCGGCCTTCTTTTCTTGCGCGGCGCTCGCCCACTCGGCCCGCAATCTTCCCCGGGCAATAATCCCACACGATCATTCGCATCCGGACACGAGTAATTTGATAAAAACGATGACCGAAACAACGGAAACGACCTCTCCAATTAGAGCCGCTCGCCTGCATTCGTATCGACTGCTTTACGCGCCACAATGAGTCGCGACGTGAGAGGCGTGCAGCGGCCGATAAAGTCAAATTAAGTCAGGTTAAGGCGCGCCCCACCCAGATCGGCCGCTGACTCACGGCGCGCGGGTGGCGCGAATTTCGAATCCAATCGCGATCGCCCGCGACCGGCGATCGTAACGCGCGAATTTCGACGCCGATCGTAAAATCGGCTCGGCGATTCGCCGCGCCAATTAGGCGCCGCCGAGATATAGATCGGCAGGTAATTTTATTGCGTTTTTAACAAGTGGCTCGCCGTAAGTCAAAGGGCGAGATAAACGTTTAAAATCTACACTTAGAATTCGTATCGTAAAGTTTACAGTGTGTATCGTAAAATGTATGAGTTAATTTTGTTAGGGGTAGGAAGTACACTGCGCAAATTAGATTGTAAAAAGATATTGATCTATAACTTGTATCATAAATTATACTTTTGGTTAGTAAATGTTACAAAATAACTCGCTAATGCTAATATGAAATTCGTGCGATCCGAAAACTGGTCCATTCTCTGGATTACGATTATAATGTTGTTGACTTTACGCGGTAAAAGCAGTTTGTTTAACAAATGAGATGACATTGTATAAACCTATGAATTTCTCTAAAATACGATCTATGCAGTTCTATTTGACTATTTAAAAAATTACTCCGAAAAATGTGAAATCACAATGGGTTTCATAGAAATCTAAACCTGAGATTTTCACGATATTGTCTTATTTGTGCATAATATCATTTTTCTCTATAGTATAGATCTTAGCACTTTTATAAGAAAAGTTTTTTTTTACTGAAAGAGACCTTTTTTTCGTAAAAGATCGGCGACGATCAGCAGAAATCGGTTACAGATCGACAAAGAACCTCCAGATACCGGATTTTCGAAAATTAATCGCTCGCTCATTGACTCATTTATTATAAACAGTCGACGAAGCGAGTTTGGAAAGATTTTCGGTTCCGCCCCTGAATTAACGAGCGCCGTGGGATTTGCATGAAAAAGGCTTTAATACGGCATACTTTGCGACCAATAAACGCATAATCACGCAGCAATTTCAATACAAAGCGCATTTGAATAGCATTTTCATGAAAAGTTCATCAATTTCGTAGCGGAATTTCGCCGAGAGGTGTACGTACGCGCCCGAATCCTTCGCGAGTTATTTTTACCGCACATGCCCACGCGAGAGCGTACCAAACGACCTCGTAATTACCGAACGTCAAAACTCATTTTACGAGACGTCTTAATCATTTTTGTAACCGATTGTTTGGTGCAGCGTGAATAATGCTGGCTTATTAGGACAGCAACTACTAATTGCCAGGTTTGGCGTGCAGATTTCTTGTTAAGTCTACCGCAAAAATTCGTGATAATCGACAATGTTGACGTTGATGCAAAAATCGATTACTTATCTTCTGATGTAGAGATTAAAGAATTTGTAATTGTGTAATTTTCTTTTTTTTAATTGCTTTTTACTTATGTCGCACTGAACATTGTTTTGTAACTTGTTACTGTTCACACTAATCTGTAGAATAATTAGTTAGTTCTAAAGTGGCTGATAAAATGAAACAGTTTCGGACTTTTCGATACTTTTGATACGTTTTGAACTATGTCAATCTATTTCCAATTATTAAACATGTTTTGATACTTCCTATTTCATATGCAATTGCTTTAATACCTTAACCTAAATATTCTAAATATTTCTAAATATTACATTAATCTGTAGTATTTAGAAATAATTTCATTGAGTGGCTAGTGATGTTAACTGAATCATGGTTCCAAAAATGGTATCTTAAAGTGATCACAGCCTTTATGATTACATTTTAATGTCTTTCAAATTCTCATACTCAGCCTTCTGTTATCATAAAATAATGTCTTTCCTATACAAAATTATTGATGTTTGTAAAACGCACTCCCATTCACGATAAACTCCTTCCTTTCATCTCAAAGTACCGAATAACCTTATTCTCGAGTTTTGCGTATGTTGCTCTATCTCCCAAGTAATTCGATAGTTCGTAACTGCAAGTTGTTGAATTAGAATTGCGCGTGCACGAGTTTATAAAGGTTATACACTTATTAAATTCCGCAACAAGTTTCATCAGTGTTGCCAACGGTGCGGGTACAACCGCGTGGCGCATAATGCGTGCGTGTACGTCACGATAAAGTTGGTACCGCGAGATTCGCATGTCAGTTGCACGTATTATACGTAACGCAAAACTTTACCCGACGCATTACAACGGAGATAGCGACACTGAATCCCGGCGAATAAAAAGCTCGACGGCAACCTTATTTCAAGCGCGTTCTAAAATGCGCGCGAATGTTGCGCTGGTTTGAACAAAGAGGAAGCAACTTTTTCACTCGAAACGTCAAAAATGAGACGCGTTAAAAGCGAATGCGGCAAAACAATTTGGCTCGCTGAATATTTCAGATGCGCTTTATTCGTTCGCGCGCAGACACATTTTCGGCGACATTTTTTTCGCGTCGCGCTTTGCAAATTCATTAATCGGGCGAAAAACGTGCACATTTTTTCGAGCGTGTATTAGGGTTTTAAACTTTTTTTCGGTTCGGTGAAATTTTTTGTGGCGCATCTTGTTAAATGGGGCTCCTTTTATATGAGGCTAAGATAACCTGGGAAATGTAAAGACAATTGTTGTTGGAAGTTTTAAGATGGAGTTTCGAGTTTGTAATTATTCTGCTTTTAGTTTTTATTGGGTCGGAATATTGTAAAAAGTAGTTATGTAAAATTAAAGAGAGTTTTAGAGGTATTTTTGGAGAGTAATGGTAACCTGCAAATTTGAATAAGAGCTCCGTGGAAAAGTGTGAAGATTTAAAAGCCGAGAAATAATTTTGTTACAATGACACATTTGATAGTGGAAAAAAAATTTTCAATTGTAAAAAATATGTTTTACATTTTTTATTTAAAATAAAGATTGTAAAATATTATTTTGTTTTAAGAAAGTTTATATTCTCAAAAGATTTTTACGCAGTTTTTGCATAATTAAAAAAAATATAATTCGAAGATTTCTTTGGCATTTTTTTCGTTTTTTGATAAAAGTAATCTTAAAATTCAAATGATAAATTCGCAATTTATCATTTGAATTCGATTTTAATTATAAAATCAATATAATTAAATAATGATAATTTTACACATTGCATTTATCACCTGTTCATTATCATATTACATTTTTAAATGACAGTCTGTTTGCTAAATCATTTCACATGATTAATAAAATGTAGCTGATATGAATTTCTGTACTTAAAAGTAAAAATTACATTTCTGCTGCAAGTTTCCACATTAAAAATACAAAATTTAATGAATTCATCAAACCCTTACAAGTCTTGCAATAGATTAAAAATCAAATTGACTAAACAGTGTAAAACGCTTGCTCATATATCACCAGTTCCAACATGAAAAATGTGAGAACCGTTTCATTAAAAAATTGCCATTCATTAAATTTAGAATAAAGTTTTCCAACATTTACGAATGCAATTTAATAATAACTCCTTTTTTATAAACTATTTCAATAAAAAGTATTTAACTGGTTTTCCTCCAATATCAGGTCAATTTGTTAATTGAGTATCGTTAACTTTTATAAACCACCTTAAATTTAAATTTAAATATTGCTACGCTCTCCATGTTGTATAACCTACTCTGAATTTATTCACCTACAATGGCATAAAACTAATTTGAACTTTTGTCATTCCCATAAATCCTGTTAATTTATAGACAATTTGATTAATTCAACATTTAAATAAAAATTCGGCTAAATAACTACACTCTTCGAATATTTCCTTTGAATACGGTGTATTGGCGAAAGTCATCTCCCTATACCATCTCGTAAAATCGGCCTTTCGACCTCTCAAATCTTCCGACCACTCTATCCCGCTACTTCGCATTTCGACTTCCAAATCATGAAACAACATAAATAAGACCATCTCACCAACTTCCTGTTTCATTCCGGCGCACACTCGACACATTTTTCACCCATTTTAATCCGCCGCCTACACAAGCGGAAAGAAACCCTCTCGGCACTGCAGCGCCGCCAAACCCACCTTCGCTCCAACTTTGCCCAATAATTGTATCCCGTCTCAGCGCGACGCCGATCGCGTTTCGATCGTAAATTGTCTCCGCGATTCCATCAAAAGGCATCTCGCTGTCGCCCAATAAAAAGCTTTTCCGCGTCGCCTTTGTTTACGACGCGTTTCGGCCGTGACTGGAGGATCGCCGCGATGAAGATACCGCGCGCAAAGTCCCGCGAAATATTGAATATCCCGGGTGTTTTATCGGCCGGCGACGTCGAATTGCCGTTCGATCATATTTCGACGAAACAGACGGGCTTTAAGGGGAATCCGCCGGAATGTAATATTCGTTGCCATGTGTCGGCGCGGAAAGCCACTCAAGATATATTTCGCGTCGGCATGTCAATACCGAGTCGCGCGAATTGGCGCACGCGCCCAAAATCGATTTCGGCGCCGGCGCTTTTTCGCGCAACCGGTCGGTCCCGATCACAAAGCAGCCGCTCGATTAAGCGCCGCGAACTTTTGCCGCGATGAATATCTTTGGCTTTCCATTAACTGTTTTGTTTGCTTATCGCGTCAAATAATGCCTTTAGGTGGGTGGGAGGGGGAAGGGGACTTCTTACGACGAGAGGATATTGCGTTTCTTGTGTTGCGCCGCGCGGAGTTGATATGCTATTAGATTGCAGTTGAGATAGGAAAAATTAAGCTGATTCGTAGGTCGGGTGGTTTAGTAAGGGATGTTAGTGAGTTATGTTAGCTTGTTGGTTGAATTGCGTCGGTGACTGAGAAGGTGAGATGTTTTTAGTTAAGGAGTTTGAGCGTATTGTTGGCGAAATTAGATGTTATAAAATAGAAAGAAGTGATTGTGGCGCCTTTTTGTGAGAACACATGGTAATTAGGTTTCTTGCCAGACTGTGGTGGACCATCTAGAGATATTTTCAGTTTGCACATTTTTTTAGGATTCACTTTTGATTTGACTGAAAAGTGTCCGGACATTGATGGAAACGATAAGTATCTAGTAAAATTCTTACTTATTTTTCTTATAATTTTGTTAATAGTTGAATTATTGTTAATTATTCAGAGTTTTCTTAATAACTGTTTTCTTTTTAGGCATTACTGTTAACTTTATTTATATTCAAGTTTACAATATTTTCCAATTTTATAATTATAACTTATTTTTTTTATTTTATTATATACTAGATTAAAGTAGGGTGCGCTCCGCGCACCCCAATTTAATCTAGTCATATCCTTTATTCCTAACCAGAGTTGGG
>JABFPB010002980.1:0-18384 GCA_022817645.1 Ceratoteleas bidentatus | reverse complement strand
GTGAAAAAGAGGGGGGTTGAGGGTGCTAATTGTGGAAAGTTTTGGGAGGTTAGGTAACGGGGTGTTTAAGGCAATGTACCGACATTGCAGTTTTTTTAATAAAAAACTAATAAAGCAGAAATATAGAGAAAACAGTATATTTTGAGTAGAAAATTTACATGCCGTTTTCGAGGTGAGAAGAAATTGTAAATTTTTGCAAAATAACAAATTAATAACAAAATTTGTTAATTTTATTATTAATTCCGTTGCAGCAAACTTGACGAATCACTTTAAGGAGATACCTTAGATATAAGAGTTAAATGAAAATGACGACATATTTGGCATTTATTGAGGAAAATGACAGGAAATAATGTCCGGAAATTAGGTTGACTTTTAGAGTACCATTTTCGGGAAAACAATTTTGGAGTTCCTCAGTTTGATAGGTTATATGTTGTGTGTTATGACAAACCGATTTTTCGAAAACGACACATGGAAAGTGAACCCAAATTTGAACAAATAATTCTAATCACTATTTCTAAAGGTATGAAAATTTAAACTCAACGGCATTTCTTAAAAGTTAAAAAATTTCTTATTATAATGCAAGAGCACGAGTCGTAATTTAAGACAAGTTTTGTTGGAACTGTATTTATCTATGCCATTTGTACAGGAAAATGTCCACATTGTGACTGTATCACAAGTGTGTTTCAGAAGTGTTTTAAACATATAAATAGAAACAAACATATAAATGTTGAAAACTAAGAAACTAAGGAATCTCTTTAAGGTGAAGTTCAAGTTCTGCTTCCCGGGAATCAGTGTCATTGTTAATAAAACAGGGATTCATATTTAGTGTATCATAAATGGACTATAACGGAATTCTGCATTTCTGGGAGAATATGCAAAGTAACAAAATGTCGAAGATTTTCAAAAGAACAAATTTCACGAAAAATCACGAAATTTCATAATTTTCAAAAATGGCTGAAGATTTAATTTAATGTAACGATTTATTCCGATTCGTGTCTATGTGAACAAATTAAAAACTTTACAAAATAGTTATTTGTTGACACAAAATTAATTTTAGCCAGTTTAATTAAATTTAAAAATATTGTTGTCATAGCAAGTATATTAAAAAATGTAAACCATTGGAATATTAATTTGTGAATGTTACATCACTATTGGATTCTTAAACAACGATTGACGTCCAACAATTCTCAAGTTTAATGAAAATTATGCTAACAAGTAGTTTTTCAATAACGCTGTCTCAACTTTCCTTATTTTGTGCCGAGTTTGCCTAAGTGATCACAAAAAGCAGACTCTTACGATGACAAATTGATCGCTCTTCGAAAATTGTTCTCATATGACTCAAGCGGCATTCAAATGTAGAAAATGTGTCATGTGTGATATATGATTATAGTGATAACCGCATAACTAACGACATTATTATGATGCACATACACAGCCTGAAAAAACCTTCTTAAACTCCCATAACACTCAGTGTTCAATTTCACAAAGTGCGTGTTAAGTTACATAACCATCCCATTCAAAATGGCTAGGTGATCTATGAAAGTACAAAATTCCGTGAAATAATTTAAATTTATCGTGTTCTAGATATCACTGAGGGCAAATTGAACATATTTCATTTCTGAACCTACAGTTATCATTCGGATATTCGAAATCTAGACCTTTACATTTTTCATGTAATATTACTTATTCTCAACGATAGTCTTAATTTATAACAAAAAACCACCGTATAATATACGTTATCACATTAAATCTGCATCTATGCATGTATGCAATATAAAATACATTTAAATTTTATAAAATAAATAATTTTGCAATGAATTATTCGATTTGATTCCAAAAATAGTAAATCTGAGAATCATTTACATTAATTGATGACTCATACTACTCACATCAAATGTCCAATTATCTAATACAAATCTTAAATGTCCAGTTACATTTGTCTCAGGTGTAATTTGTGTATAAAATTACAATTGAAAAGGCACCACCCAATCAACCAAAATCTTCGCTAAAAGTCGATACTTCTCCCGACTCAAAAGACACCCCACCTCCGGATTCGCCGCGGAAATCAATCCCACTTGCACGTCGCCGCGTCATCGACGATCAAACGAGCGATCCGTTTGCCGCCGCTATCTCGGGCGGATCGTTACTTTATATTCAGCTTTCTTCTTTTTCGTCGGACCGTGTTTGTTTTTGAATTAGTGGCGAGCGTGTGTGCCCGGCGAAATGGTGTCATTGTACGATATTGAATTATAATGCCATTATTTGGAAATTTCGATCTTGTTTGATCGTGTCAACAAACCGCCCGAAAACTAACATAACCAACAAAAACATTGGGCAACCGACTGTTACGTCTGGCTCGAATTTACATAATTTTCATCTGGAAAACCACAAATTAACCCCTCATCGGTGGACTTAGGAGGATGGTTCTCACCCTTCAAACTAGCAATTGAATACAAAGATGGATTTGATATTTTAAAACACATCCAATAGTATACATATATACATACTAATATACATATACACCCATACAGACTTCGTACATGGAATCCATGTGGATTCTACGTGGAGGAATATTCGGACGTAGATTCGACGACGATTCCACGTCGAATCTACGTGTTTTAGAGGTGTGTCTGTTTGGGTACATACTAAAAATTACTATTACATACAGAAAATTTAACACTGATGAAGGGTTAACCAAAAAGAAAAAAAAAATGAAAAAAACGAGTCGATCAGACGTTATCGCGCGTCAAACAACGACCTGCACGCTCAGCCGAGTGCAACAGGTACGCCACCTGTGCAACAGGTAGAGTCTCCCGAAAGTAGCGAGTCGGCCGACAAAGTCCCGGAAAATCGCCGAGGGCGATATTCACCTGCCGAGTGGTGGTTGGCCCGTGCGAATGCCGGGCCAATGGACCGGCAGTAATGGGCCGAAACAGCAATTGAAACAAGAAAAGATCTTTGTCGGACGATTATGTCAGATGTTGCGAACAAGTGGATTCGCCGACCGTTAATTTCCGTGCGAAAATATCGAGGGATCACGTTTCGGCTGAACCGAATTGATGCTCGAGTGGGATTAGGTCGGGCGATCAATCGAGGGTGATGAATGAATGGGATTCGCCGATTCGAGGTTGAGAAATTGGGATCGAAAATGACGGAACGAGCGTAAAAGGTGAAATGGATATTGTAAACTAAGCGTGGATGCGAGGAAATAAAGAAATGGGGGAGAGATGGCGGCGGATAAGGGGCGCGGAGAAATTGAAAATAATGCGGCGTATGAATGAGGCGATGCGGCGCGAGTGATAAAATGGATTTGATGAAACGGGAACGGCGCTGGAGGATAACGCGTAGATAAACAAGCGGTTAAGTGGACGGGAGGACGGGAGGTGGTAAAATTGATGGGGCGATAAAAGTGATGAAAATCCGGGGGAATGCATTCGCGAAGCGGTGCAGAATGGAAACGTGTTAGACTGGGAGCGATAAAACTGGTGAAATCGGAGGAACGGCGGAGGACTGGCCAATAAATATTGCGATATGATAAAGAGAGGAATTAGATAGATATGCGGCGATGGGGGAAATCTATTATGGGTAGAAGAGTTGGGTGTTTTGATGTAAGACTGGTTTCGATTTACTTTGCGGATGTAAGAACTGCTACTCGATTTTTCGCGATGTTTACAAAAAATGAGCAAAAAGGGGTGACATTAAGCTGATCTGGATTTTGCATTAATTTTGTAGAAATTTATTTAAATGTTTATTCTCATTTATTGTGAAAGTTTGTTTCGCTTTTTTAAAATGAAAATGGATACATTTTTCATATTTGATGTATTGATATTTTTGTTCAGTAATTATACTGAGATAAGCTTGAGATAATTACATACATTTAATTTCATGTTGAAAAGTGTAAAAGTACATTAAGATCTTATTTTAGTATTTAGCTTAAATATGCTTAATAATTAAGATTAAACGCGAAATAAGTTCTACATCTTCAACTCTACATCTAAGTAAATTTAACTCTTTTTGAGTTGCATAAATTTTACGAATCAAGTTGAAATTTAAGAAAGCTTATCGATTTCTTAATTTAAGAAAGAAATTAGCATTACAATTATTTGTTCTTACATATTAATTAATATGAAATTAAATAATTCATTTATTTAATAAAATATACTAACTTCGTAAAATTAACCCTGACATATCACCTTAGAGTTAAGTTCTTTTACTAAATTTTACGCAATAATAAAAAAATCCTGTTTTAAAATGAAGCGATCGATCTTCAATTACCGAAACATTTGATTCCATCCTAATTCGCCTTGAACTTGACCGCTCGGAAAATCGGTCGGACGGTTTTCCCATTTTTCTCGGCGGTATCGCGCGCGTTTATGAATGAACGGTGCCGTACGTAAGCGCGCGTTTGAGTGGGCCGGCGGTGTCGGTGATAAATATAGGAAAGGTGAGCAAAGACGTGCAGTTTCTTCCGAGCCGATCAAAGAGCGCCGCCGATGTTTGAAGATCGCGCCGATGTTTGATTAACTTATTCTTTGTCAGCGCTGTTAACAAACCCTCGACCGACCTGCTCGTCTCACCGCTCCCCTCGCCCCCTCCCCCGCCCGGGAACACTTCATTATAGGATTCCTTGTTTGCATTAGCGGGACAAGGGGCGCGCACATTATTGCGGGCCTTTCAAAACACCGAGGGCCATGAAATTTCGTCGGAATAATTAACGAGTATCTCGTTGTAAGCGAATGTTCCGAACGGTGACAATTTTATCGACGGGTTTTCAACAAAAATGTGAAAAAGGTGGTAAACAATTTTTAATACAAATTTAGATTCGGAAACTTTTTTTAAGAATTCGTTTTTTAAAGAAAAAATGTTTAATTCGTAAAAAAAATCGATATTACGATGAAAATTTTACAGTTAAAAATTATGCTTTACATTTAAAAAATTCCTTTTTGTGAATTTCCATAATTCTTTATGTACTTAAAATTTACAATTTGTTTATTAATTGAATAATTATTTTCGAAATATTTTAATTGTGTATATAAAGTCTCTGGTACGTTTTCTCTTTGACGATATTTCAAGAGTTAATGATTTTATTTGTAATGGCCATAATTTTTTACAGAAATTAGTAAATAATTGAAAAGGTATTAAGCCATTCGAATTTAATCGAATTCGGCAATATTTGATTTGCCGAAGATGTCCGCAAAATAGTCAATCGGTCGAACGTCAACGACATTTTCCGAGCGCGTGACAAATTGGATTTCCAAGCGGCTTTTCCGATCGCGTCGGCGCGCGTCGGAAACAATACCGAGAACCATCGGAATGTCCCATTTGAGGTGCGCGCCCATATTTGCACGCGCGTCTTGCATTGTTTCGTGGTATCTCTTTGCGCAAAGGTACAGTCCGGCTTATGAAAACTCTCGGCCGTAAGTACAGTCACGTGCGAAAGCGCGTTTGTTTACGGCCGCGATGGGAAAAGCCGCGTTCCAGCCATTCAACGCTCTTTAGCATTGTTCGCCGAGACCATTTTTGTCGCAATTAGAATCACAATTCACGCGGTCTCGGGACCCCGACGCCTCGGCAGTTCGGCCGGTGTGAAGCCGTGGCGAAACCCGGGAAAACTTTGCGCCAACTTTTCGCAAATCGCGCGAACTGGGTTGCAGTCGCGTTTCATTCTTTAAAAGCCTATAAATATAAGAATCACTTCCAAACGTTGGTTTTAGAATTCAAAAAGAAATATAATATTTGAAGGTCAAGATGATTCATTAACATTCAAAATATTTTTTCCTACAAACAAATTGTTTATAAAAATAATTTTTTGTAATAAAAAAATTTTATTTTATATAAAAAGGTACTTGTGTATGTTTAGGAAAATGTCTTGTTAAGAAAACTGTACTTCATAATAAAAAATTGATTCACTGTTTGGCATTTCTCATTATACAGATTTTGTCTATGTATGTGATACAACGATTTTCTTATTTGTATTATTGATAATTTATTTAAATGAAGTAGATTTTTTGTATGATATGTAAAAGTTCTGAAATACTTCCAACCAATCTTCTCAAAATAGTTAAAAAATTATTACAGAAGAAACTGTTTAATTAGTAAAAAAAGTTGAAAAAATGAATTTTAGTGCAGATTTAATGCAGTTGTCATGGTGAAAGTTTTTTAATGAAAAATGTAGTAATTTTTATGATTGTTTAAAAAGTTGTTTAATAAAAAAAACAAAAATTGTTTCAGATCCCAGGCAATGGACGGAAGCGGCAGTGGCTCATTGGTTAGACTGGGCCATGAGGGAGTTTTCGTTAGAGGGTTATGCGATGCAACCCTGGAGGCCGATGTCCGGAAAACAAATCTGTGCCATGGCCAAAGAATCCTTCCTGGCGTTAGCTCCTGGTTACATGGGCGACATCTTGTGGGAACACTTAGAAATATTGCAAAAAGGTAACGTCGAATATTCCGTCACTTCAAATAACTCTGAGTAAAGTATTATTTTAAAAACAACAATATAAATAGTAGTTCTAACAAAATGATACATTAAAAGTGTTGTGAATATTACATATTGCCAGTCGTGTCGAATAATGATTATTTTGTTTTGGGGGATTGTAATTGTGCTATTTATATTGTATGAAATCATTTTCAATGCAAAAACCAACAAAATTTTAAAAAAACTTCAAAAGTCGGGCGACAATTAATTTATACTTATATCTGATAGATATGTGTTAGAATATACAAATTTAATGTTTATTCAAGTTATTAATCAATTAACTGCTAATCGTATTTAGAATATGAAAAAGAAAAAAAAACGTTTTTCCAACGTTACGACCAACGTTATGCGTTTATTAAATTAATTTGCAAACATTTGCTAAAACAAAATTTGCTAAAACCCTTCATAAATTATTACAATGAATGTCCCCAAATGTGTTTAGTCTCCAAATGTCCAAATCAAAAAACGTACTCCAAATATCGTAAACTTTTTTTACACTATTTCTGTCATGTCATCGAAATTTAGGACTTTTTCATTACTATTTAATAATACTATTTTTTAACAGTCAGATGTTTATCATCATTTTTTAAGTAGTCGTAGAACACCCTTAATCGTTCAAAATGTTTGCACGAAAAAAATGATCCGACAAAACTGTTCGGGCCCTTCTTCTATGGATCAAACTTGATAAAAGGTAGCATCGTCCTTTTATCGCGACGATCGTACGAAATGGTCCCAACAGGATAAGACGAGATACGATGTCCTATCGTGTTGAATCGCGAAAACAGATCGTGTTTCGTGAAAACCCGTGATTCGTGGCGCGGTGAATCGACGCAAAGAAAACGTGCCCGGGGCCCGGATGCGCCTGGGGCCCACTTGCGCCGGCGAAGCGTCCGACAGGCCCCCTCGGACTTCCGGCCGTGACGTCCCTTTGTCACAGGACGTTATTGAACGAAATTTGGCAGATCGAATGCACCGTGCTTTTTCTCGGCGGTAACGCGATACCGATGTCACATTACGTTTTCGAGCACCAAAATCGGACCAGTTTTTTCGGATCACGTTACGCCAGATATGACACATTTATGTCATAATTACACGTTTCCTCCATTTTCCCGAAACTTTTTATGGGTGTCATAATGTCCTGATACACACTTTGTCCGATTTCAATGGCTCAGATCCTCCAGATTCATCTTCCGCTTTTACTTTTTTCATACATGCAAGTTTTTACTTTTAAGGGGGCACACCAATGAAAAATTAAGTATGCGTTAATATCGTCAGACAAAGTTGTAATTTTGGCAACTTTGGTAACTTTTTTTAACTTTGCTACCTTTTATTAAGTCTTAACTAAATCTGATAATTTCAATTTACTTAATTTTTTAGTGGTGTTTCCCCTTAATGAATTATCCTTTTTATCTTTTTTTACTTTGCTACCTTTTATCAAGTTGTAACTAATTCTAATAAATTCTAAGTAAACTTAATTTTTAGTACTGTGTCCCCTTAAGGAAATATCACACTTTACCTTTTTTCTTTAAATTTGCTATCTTTTATCAAGTTTGATCTAATTCTGATAATTTCAAAGCAAACTTGATTTTTCAGTGGTATGTCCCCTTAATAAAATCAAATTTGAAAATAAAAAAATTTTTTTATGATTTTCAGACGCGCCTTTGCAAAATGTCTACTCCAACTGAAATCGCGCTTTCCCAAAGAAACGTTTAATTTGCGTCTGACGTTCGTGCAAATCTGTGACGCAATTTAGCCGCAAAAATTGCACAATTTACATTACCATCAATTACTATTTCGCACTCGCGCGCCAGCGTTGCGAATCTTTCGGGATCGCGTGCAATTCGTTATCGCTCGCGCGATAAAGAAAACCAGGCGCGAAAAGTCATTGTCATAGTTCCCTCCCCGCCTTTTTTTCATATTCATTGTTGTAGAACAGCCGGATTTATGCGTTCACCAAGAGCAGCAACAACGTGCAGCGTGGGTAATCGCTTTGATTCGTCGAACGAGAACGGATATTAGGAAACTCTTGCGCCGTTAAAAAAGTAGAAACTAAAAAGCCGCATCCTCCCGACGTTGCACGTCACGAAACCGAATTAACGAATGTCACTTTTGCGAATCGATCGGTTCAGTGCGCTTTCGAGTTTTTGGAAAGCGTGACTCGGTTTCGATGAATTTTAATTGGCTATTTTTAATTTAATTAAATTTTTTATTTAATTTAAATTTTTTTTAATTTTTGACACTTTAAGCACATGCAGATTCGAATGTTGATAGAAAAAGATTTGGCATATTTTAATGCATAATGTTGTTTCCACTGTACTATGAATGTGAACTGGTACGAGATAAGGTGACTGATAAAAAGGATTGAAATGTAGTGGAATAACAAATCTTTTCCCTAAGCGATGTTTCGACGAGTTAATTAAATATTTGTAATAAATTATGTGCAATTTGAGCGGTTTTGTAGATGGAGTGTAATAATCTGAGATTTTTGTAATTCAACAAAATTAATTTCACTGTTCTTTCACATTATTTCAATTAGTCAATTTAATTAATTCTTAAGAAATTCAGAATTGCGTTGTTGGAGATTCGGATCTTAACGTAGAGGCATAAAATTAATTTTCTTGTGCACGTTGCTGTTATTACAGTTACTGGGAGAACGAGGTTATTTTTAAATTTTAATCATTTTCTCTCGTCTTTTTCTGCAGTTTGTGGAAAATGTCTAATTTATTTTGTGGGCGTTCATTAATTAGGAACTAAAGAATTTTCTCATTTTTTACACTCAACTAATTAACTTCACAATTTAACGAGATTTCAAATATTGCTCAGTTTTTTTAAAGTACTTTTTCATCTAATATTCAACTTTCATTTAGTATTAAAAATCCCACTCTTTATCCAGAAAAGAACCATTAAAAATTCCATACATTTTTCCAAAAATCATTTGCCTCTAAAAAAATTACTTAACTAACTCAAAAAACAAAAATTTGTTCGTCGATAATATCTCTTTTATTTCAAGAAACCTTCATTCATATCTGCCCGATCTCATATTTCGAAAAACATTTAACCCCATCACTTTCTATCATCTTTCCCCCTAAACGCCAAATCCGGTTTCATTGCCACGATGAGTAACACTAAAACTGAATTAGCCGAGTCGGTTAATGACGTTAAACAAATGAATAAGATATTTTTTAATGAGAACAATGTGTAATAAGATTGACTAAGGGACTGTGAGTTCCATTGACGCGAGCGTGCCCCCCTCCGCCCCCTTTTCTGTTTCCTGTTGGTTTTACGCAAGGACTTCCGCCCGAGCGGCTCTCCACTCTTGTTACACGAGTCGCTTGTGTTTCGAGAAGCGAAAGATGTTAAAAACACCGAGGTAAAAAGGAAAAGCACATTGTCTAAACGTGGTCCGCGACGTGACACGAATTTTGAGACGGAAAATTTGGACAATTAATATTCCCCACCAAACTGGCCCTTAACTTCCCAGGAGTTGTATTTCGATCAAGTTCTTCGTCGAAAACTTAAAAACTTTTCTCCAACGTGAAGAAGAAATATCATTTTAAAGATTTTTGTTTGGAAATTATTGGCAGAGATAAAAATTTTAAGGTCAAATAATGACATAACCTTTCAGATAAGCGTATTTTGGAAATTTGTTCTTTTATGAATCATACATGTATCACATAAATGTCGCATTTAACAAAAAGGCTACTTTTTTAGGATTTTTTAATTTTTTGTAATTTTTTATTTATTATTGATAGATTTTTAGTTTAGTTTAATCTTTTTTTAGTTTTGGATCAAAATAATATATGGGATTATAGTAAATTTGTAAATTCATAAATTTTATTTACAAAATGGCAAGACTTTTTACGATTGCATTTTTCTTTTATTTTTGTTGTAGATGTGGAATTGGAAAAGGCGTCGTTGGAGAACATGCCTGCGAATTTGTACGAGAGCGTTTGTGTGCCAGATCTCGGAGACTTTTTGGGCTACCAGAACGCGAACACCGCAGTGAACACGCCGGAACACAAAAGTCCCGCGACCCCGGCGAGTTCCACGACGTCCAATTCGTCGGGCCCGTCGAACCCGACCCAGACGATCCCGCAACCAGGTGCAGTCGCGCCAACTCAACCCGCCAATGCCGTGCCTTTGCCACCGAGACAGTATCACAACGATGGTGAGTCATTTTCCAAATTTTTTATCGATTTTTAAACATTAGACCATTCTAAACAATTATGTATCCAAAATCGTACTCAAATTCAGTAAAAATAAAATGATAGTTACTTTTTATGAAATAGTTATTAAAGTAATTATTTTACAATTATTTGAATTAAGAAAACGAAAATTGCCAAACTTACATTTGGCAAGTTCGGTTATAAAATTATAAAGAAAAACCGCTTTTATTACATTAAAAAAAGTCTTTACATTGCATGAATATTTCAAAAAAAATTAATGGTGAAATTTCAAAATTCTGTTGTGATATTTTAGTTAAAATTATTCTGAAGATACTTCCTTTTTTAAGTATATAAAACGATTCATTTGAGAAAATTCTATGACAGGTTTTTTATTATTTCAAAAAAATGGGTTAAATGAAAAATAATTGTTTTTAGAGTAATGCTTCCGAAAAAGTATGTATTTTTTAATTTTGTAAAAAAACATTGTTTTAACTGAAACTTCTTTTCAAAAGTGCCGCAACACGCAAAGTACGATTTGAACTATTTGATCCGAAACCGACCGAGCTAAACGTTATAATTACTTTTTTTCGAACGCAGATTTACTTCTAATTGACTATCGAAAAAATTAATGAAAGGGCTAAGTCGGCAACTGGGGAATCACCCATCAAGATCCCTCTCACATCCTTTGAGCGATTAATTGGTGCCCCGACTTAATCGGCCGCATAAATTTTCGGCGCTCGCAAGGGTTGCCTACTTTTCCCGATTCAAAAGCTGCCAATTTGAGGAAGAGTCGCTCTTTTCGACCAAAATTCATCACGCATATTTATGTGTTGAACCGTTCGGTATTGGCGCCTAATGTACGATTTCACCGATTTTTCGGATCGCTGTACGAGCTTCCAAAGGTCGATAACCCGATGAAAAAAGTTTAATCGAAGGCGCCGAAAACTGATTTTCAATTCATAATCCGGCATCTTTTAAATTAAAATTTCCTACACCGATCATCAAGTTACTCTCGATTTTACATTCAAATAATCGAAATCGTAAAAAGTTTGAAATTTCACTACCCAAAAATGTTCTTCCATTTCTCCTCTTGGAATCACGATTAAGATTGTACAAATAGTGCGATCAAGATTGAAAATCGTGACTTACAATTTCGATCGTAAAAACGATCGTAGAAAAGTATAACGTTATTATACTTTTCGATCTTTAACGATCATCGTAAAACGAATGATGATCAAAAAACTAATTTTTACGATCATCAGCTAAATTCGCACGACTTCCTTACCAAGCGAATTGAAAAGGAATATTTTTATCTTCTCAATTGAAGTTTTGCACTGCAAAAAAATCAAAGGAGACAATAGACCGTTTTGTTTTAATTGAGGCAGTCGGAGACGACGGTTTTCCGTTTGACCGTCCGGAAACAAAGGTTACTCGGTGACTTCAACAACTCAATTAAACATTAGAAAGGCATTTTTCGCCAACAGGTGGGCCATTCCGGGGCGACTCCGGGAGACGCTCGTTCCCTCGATTGCAATACAAACGAAAGCGTTGCGACTGCGAAGTTTCTCATTGTTACGTCAGACGGACAGATACCATCTCTCCTCAGTCCGTCCCGTTGCGTATGTGGCCTCAACACTCTCATTATCCGTCGCTGGATTCGCGTTTTCGAACCCCGTCTAGAACGTCACATCGCGAAATTTCAATTAACGCGATTGTTTAATAACGCTCGTTTGTTTTACTGCATTTTGCAAGTGGCCGATCATTGCGACAGCGCGCGATAATCATTGACATAAAGCGCGGGATCTCTGCTCTCTTAATATTCTCCGAGTGTCAAAATACGTGTTTTTTTCAAGCTCGTACAATTAACGGACCTCCCACAACGTACAGTTCGGGAGATCGATCATTGAATACTAATACGGCTCGAAGAAAAAAGGCGTTTTCATCTTTGAGTCATCCCGATTTATTTGTTCTTTTTCGGGCGCGGTTGCCACTTCACAAGAACACCGTGTATAACCGTGAAAAATCGTTATGAATTGTTTCAGAAATGGAATGGTAAATTTGGAATGAGATATGAGATATTAATATACAGCATTTTAGACCAATGTATCACAAATATCGAAAATTCGTGATAATCGTAATCCATAACTTGTATTAATTAAGCTCATGATCGTAAAAATTTATTTCACAATCATGCTTTTACGATCGATAATTTCAATCTGGATCGTGCTATTTTTACCATTACAATCGTTATTCCAGAATAATTTGTTCGATCGAAATTGTAAACCACGATTTTCTCTCTCGATCGTACTCTACTACCTTAATCGTTAGTCCAGCATCATTTTTACGATCGAAATTGTAAATCACGATTTGCACCCTCCAACGTACTCTACGATCCCAATCGTTATTCCAGCATCATTTTTACGATCGAAATTGCAAATCATGATTTCTGAACTTGATCGTACTTTTACAATCTCAACTCTAACTCCTCGATTTTCTTTTTTTGTAAGATCGTAATCTTGCATCTCCTCTGCAATCCAGTGAAACCATAACGATCTTAACGAATGCTATCTGACAATTTACGATCCGTTTTAAGAATCGCGGCTTTACGATCGGTAGTTGCACGATCGTTAGGATAAAAGGATGCGGCCGTCGTTGACGAAACGAGGCCGGGCGTGAATGCCGCGGATTTCGCAAAGTGCGAGAAAAATTTAAGTGTACCGAAAGAGTGGGGCTACAATCTCGCAGGAATAATCGATGCGCGGTATCGGTTCCATCGCGGAGAGGTCGAAAGCGAGGATAAGCGAGAGTCGTTGCGCGGGGACCTCGAAGAACCGCGCCGCGCGCCGGCAAGCAGAAATAATGAGTCTATTATGGCTCGTTTGTGTTAGTTCATTTACGTGACGTCCCGCGTATGTGTAATCGTAGTGGCGGCGTTTCAATTTTCGCGAAACGTCTCGACCAAAAGTTAACTGCAAAAATTAAAAGAGAAGATCATGGTAAAACTTAACAAATTAATCGTAAAACGAAATCGTAATTGAAGCAGGACAATAATTGGAAACATAACTTCCGGACATTTTTAAGGTTGTGTTTTTATTTCGGATTTTTCACGATTCACTTTTTGGGATAATCGTTAATTTAATCGTGAACTTGTTTTTATTGATAGTTACAAAATATTATTTAAAATTTATAGTGGTTATACTGTAAGAATTCCGTAAATTTTGGCGAATGTAGTAGTAAATCGTAAATATATATGAATCGTAAAAAAATCGTAATTAAAGGTGAATAGTCTAATAATTTCATTCTAATCATCGTTTACATTCAAATATGAGAATAAATAAATGCTTTAATTCCCAGCTACGATTTACGCAATTCATTTTTCAAAGATCATAACAGTAAATCATTAATGGTTTACAATTCCAGGCACATTGTGCCCAATTTACTTCCAAAATCCCAATGACATATTCTTGATTTTTTCACTAATCGTAACAGTAAATCGTTACGATCAGTGAAAAATCGAAACAAATAAAAAATCCCTCTTTTTTAACAATTATACGATTTCTACGATTCATTTGAACCTAATAACAATCGTAAACGATCTGACCATTTTAAAATCATTCAAATTGTTTCATTCTTAAAAAAATAACTGAGCAGTCTTCCTTCTCATTTTGCATCTAAACTGGAAACCGAAAGCAAGATGCCCGTGAGATAGTTACCTACGATTGGATCGTGCGAAGTTGTCTGTGTTCGACGAAACGCGCCTTCGATGACTGAATAGGTGGCTTTTGTTATCAATGAAAGATAATGACCGACATTACACCCTCCAGCGCGAATACGCGCGCGGTATTATAAACATGCAGTGTATGCACAGAGGCATAGAGCGAGTAACAATTACCGAGCAGCGCGTCTTACGTCATGGCAGCAGTGACCGTGGGTGAACGAGGGAAAGCCGGTCCTCCATGCTTGGATGCAGACAATAGATGATGATTCGCGGCTCGCGTGTATGCGTGCGCCGTGTTTTCACTTACATTTTGTCGAACCACCTGTGCAATTTGCGTCGCGACTATTGCCAACGAAAACAGCCGACCAATCCGAATCAAATCGTCCGCTCGATAGTTTTGATCGTAACGCCATTATTGCGAATGCAACAGTCATCTCGAGGTAGACGATATCAGTGTAAAATTAACGATTAAGGGATGCAGAGGGCCCTGATAGAATTAGATGTATATTATACATAAATTAAAGTCGTTTCATAATGAAAGGATTATTCACTCAATATATCGATAAAACAAAATTCTTCCATAATAAATGGAATAAATGGAAAAAATAAATCCTTTAAACATAAAATTAAGTTGTATTAAGATAAATGGATTTTCACAAAATTAGTAATTTCAACATAACATGAAGATTTTTAAGAGTATACATATAATATACGTATATACACAATTTATGTTTTATCAGGGGGAGATCGTTTATTTAAGCATTTTCGAGTTCTGTTTGAAGGGGGAGAGTTTTCAAATGAGATTGCGGATCGTAAAATGTCATACATGATGAATTCTCGTCCCGACTCGATGTCTGAATGGAGCATATATGTACGCGCACGATACTTAAATTGTTAGATCGGTTTATTGAAATGAGAAATAATATGCTCTAAAATAGACTTACATAATCACTGGGCGTTACGCAAGGGGACGGCTATTTTTACTGCGGCTAATGCAATTACAATTAAACATTTAAAATCGCAACTATTTCCTCGCGAAACTTCGACTTGGGGAGCCGATTTTGAAATCGCTTTTCTGCTGTCAAATTGTGCATTTGAAAAATTTACCAAAACAGAAATCTTTGAAAACAATTTCTTTCGACCAACTCGAAAGCGTTTCCACAGACACATCATTCAGCAATATGAAGAAGATTTTCGCCAATCATTTTGTCGATCAAATTTCGAGCGATAAGTATGCACGCGCTGTCGTCGCTCGTAGCGGTGAACATATATACTCATGCCATGGTAAATAATAAACACACCATTCGGAATAGATATCTGCCGGGGCCTCTCCATAAACGCGATCCCTGGCGTCATGCGACGGGCCTTTTTTGGCGGCGCGTCGGGACCGCGGGGTACGTGCGCGTTATCGTCCGTGTGCGTACACGTGTCCCATTATTCGGCAGTGTGCGTCGCGCTACGTGACGCCCGCCAAACGAATTCAACAAGTGCGGCTAATTAAGATAAAACGACGTCGCTGCGCAAATCGTAACGCGGGATCGATCGCGATTTTACGATCAGTTCAGCGGTTTTTTAAAATGGTACGATCTAATAGTTAGTTTTTTGGATATTACGATCGTTGGTTGACAGTTAGTGGTTTGGTCTTTACGATCATTGGTTGATAGTTAAATCTTTGGTCTTTACGATCATTGGTTGATAGTTAATTGTTTGGTCTTTACGATCATTGGTTGAGGGTTAATTGTTTGGTTTTTACTACCATTGATCAATAGTTAATGGTTTAGTCTTTACGACCATTGGTTGATAGTTAATTGTTTGGTCTTTACGATCATTGGTTGAGATTTAATTGTTTGACTTTTGCGATCATTACGATCATTACGATCGATGATATCCATTTGTTTGGATTTTTCGATTGTTCGTTGATAGTTATTGTTTGAATTTCACGATCCTTCGTTCATAGTTAAAGTTTTGTTTCCACGATCATTGGCTGAAGGTTGATTGTCTGGATAATTCTATCAGTGGTTGATAATTTGGAATCTACTATCATTCAACTAATTATTAAGACATCACAATCATCGTTTGACTACCTGAACTTTACGATCATTGATTAATAGTTTGAACGTTGCATTCAGTTGTTTAACTTTCGCGAAATTACGATCATCAGTTTATTGTTTAGTGGTAAGATCAGTTTATTGTTTTTAAACGTTACAATCGATGTTTCGATCAAGTTTCTTTCAATTTTGAGATCGTTATGATAGAAATACAATTAATTGAATGAAAATTACAATCAAATAGTGGAACACTACAATCCATCGATTGAATGCTATGATTATTATCACGATTCACCCGCATCTGCGTAAATAAATTATACATTAAAATACATCAATCAAACATTAGGATATTACGATCGACAGTCACTAAGATGTTACGATTGCAATGCAATATAACCGCCGAAGCGTTAAAAGTAAACCACGGAGTTCAGAAATCAAGCTAGTCTGCGAAATGTGACTGTCAATGATATGATTACGGTAGTAAAATTTTTATAGGGAATTGTAACTGCGCAATTAACGCCGTAAAGTTTCTTTTGGGGAAGTCCAGTTATAGAATGTAAACTGCTGAATGGTCGTATTGTAGTGCTGCAATTTCAGCGGCCTTAATTTCAGGGAGCTAATCATGTTGGTTCAATTAGAAAAAGTGTTGCGGCTGAGGTGATTTAAGAAAAGCATAGAGACGCTGGAAAATGGGGAGGACATTTGTTGTCTGCGATTAGTCGTCGCGTCGAGAATTGCAGTTTAAGTCATCTTAGATTCGATTACAAAAATGTCCAATCTGAGTCTGCCAAAACCATTAACAGTTTCAGTTGATGAAACTGAATTCACATCTTTTTCTTAAGAATCGTGGATCTGATGTTATATACGATCTTTTATATATGGCATTACATATGTCAGTGATATTTTCGTTCCAGTACAATGATAGTTTCCTTCTCCCATTAATAGTTGAAACGTTTGCCGCTTCAACTTTTTTTAATGAAAACCAGTCAAAACATCAGCTCACTAAACGTCTTCCCAATATCGACAACTCCGCGCCATCATTCACTCGCTCGTTCATTCATCCGCTCATTCATTCCTCACTCCCAACACTTCATCTCGCCGTCATTTTCGTCCGAAATCATAACGATGCGCTCCTAATGTCTCGCCCGGTCCTCCATCACTCATCCTCCCTGGCATCTCCTCGTCTAAATAATTGTTTACCGAACGTCACAACATTTATTTTCCATCAAACCTCCACTTCCACTCACGATTCAAAAAAAGGACTGCCTCGCGCGAGCGGCAGCAAAAAAGCGGGAATAGGACGCACAGAAGCCGCCATTGTTCTTAGGCCATTATTGTCCCTTTTTTCCCCGGTTTCGAACTTTCCGTCGAATTTCGGGACCATGTGCCCGGTGCACTTATCTCGAGTGCCGCGAGCATCTGTGGCCCCACGAGCGTTCCCTTTTCGGCTCGGCGATCGCCCGATCGGTCGCTCTCTTTTTCATGTTAAAATCTCCTTTGCATTCTCCAAGTGAGCAACAATGCACTCGAGGGTACATTAAGGGTGTATTAAGGGAGGAGCACCGCGTATTAAGGGGCCCGGGGGCAGGTCGCCTCCCCCCGGGGCCATCCCGAAAACGCACGGTTTCCGGTTGTAACGCGAGCCGAGCGTTGCGCATGCGCGCGCGCTCGCCGCGCCTCGGCTTTCATGAATGAACGTAGTACCTGCGAATGAACGTGGAAACGGGATCGCCCTTTCGCTAATTGCCGGCCTTTTTGTGCCCTTCGCATCCTACACTCGGAGAAACTCACGCGCATGTACAACTGGATTTTACGGCGCTGCAATTGGTCGACGCAAAAGTCTGCAAGACCGAGACCTTGCGCGGGGAAATTTTTTTAGCGGAGAATAAAAGGGGGAAGAAGTTTGAAGAAAGAAACATGAAAAGTGGTTATGGATATTTTTATTGAAAAATGATATAAAAATTATATGAAATG